>JASDQU010205945.1:29071-41344 GCA_032191745.1 Picea mariana
TGAGAGGGAGTGTTGAAAATTCAACAAGAAACATGTGTCTAATTTAATTTTCCCTTAAATAAATTGGACAATAAATATTAATCTATTATCTCATTCGTAACTGAGTGATTTGGAGTTGTAACAGAAACACAAGTGTAATTAAGTGAGTTAATCTTAGTTGTACTAGAGAGTCTAATGAATTAATTATTCATTAATTCACAATCACTGAACTCACATACAACTGAAGATTCGCCATAGTTAACTACATGCATGTCAGT
Source organism: Picea mariana (assembly GCA_032191745.1). Lineage (NCBI taxonomy): Eukaryota > Viridiplantae > Streptophyta > Pinopsida > Pinales > Pinaceae > Picea > Picea mariana. Next base: position 29,329 of record JASDQU010205945.1, read on the forward strand.
TCCAATGAACACCTAGTTGAGATAACAGGTGAAAGGGCCAGTTGGCTATCAGTTGTGATTTGATCACACATGCATTGGATATGCTTATGAGCATGTGCAAACTAGAAAATTCACATGATTGTGAGAATTCAAATTGTAGAGTTTGTGCAGAGGAGGCAGGTTGTCTGGACACGGAGAATTAGCACATGTATTTGTTGATTTGTGTATGATAGTGTGAGATGATTGTATTGTACTAAGAGCTCTTGGATTGGAGTTTTGTATGAGATTGTTCATGCTTCATGATATACATAATATATGATAGTGGGGTTTTTAGCTTTACGCTTTCTCAAAAACAATTATGTGTTATGTGTTCTTGATATTTCACTTTGTGATTGTGGTTGTGATCATGATTTAATTTTCTGCAAGAATAATAGTAGAAGAGATTTTTTATTTAACAGTGACATATAATTGTTAGATCAGGAGAATCGTAGGAATACTTAATTTGTATCGTAATTTCTACACCTCATGGACCAAAACCCCGAAACCCAAAAACGAGTATGAGAGTCTCGTGGACCGAGACCCTGAGACTAGAAGTCCTAAAAGAGAGTGTGTGAGCCTCATAGACAAAAACCCCGAAGTCCCAAAATTTGCAGAGCCGACAGAGCTCAGAAAACTTTGTGAAGTCAAAACATTTTCTCACTCATGTTGGTTTATGATTATTGTGATTTTATTAAGGGTTTAAGTCCTGACAAACTTCGGTTGACTACACGTTGTGTGTGTAGAGTTCAACAAGTGTCAAGACAGATAAAAACCGACGCCAAGTATGGAATTGGAAGAGGTGCAGATTGCCTCTGAATCAGAGGATGAAAGAGAAGGAAGGGATGTGAACCTGGGAGTCGAAGGATTGAACTCCAATGGGCATGGGAGGGAATTAGATAAGGAAGGGCACATAATGAAAATCATTGAAGATTGCAGAGAGATGCCTAGGTTTGTCGAGCTGATAGTCGAAAGCTCATGAAAGTCGTGGATTGGCAAGGTGAATTCAACTTAAAATTTTTGAAGAGCCTGGAAAGAATGGAAAAGAAATTGGAGAAGGGGAGTGACTCAATAAAGATAGAGAGTCGCAGGACCCTTGTGAGGAAAAGAAGATCAAGAAGTGTCAGGATCCCTAAGAGGAGAATAAGATCAAGGAGTGGTAGCAGACATCATAGTCACCCCCCAAAGAATTCTATTAGGGAGGTGCATAGTAGTTCAAGCCCATCCCCTACCAGAAAACACCAAATATCTGAAGTGGATAAATTGAAAGGGGAGATGAACAAGATTATGCCTCCTACATTTGATGGAGAACATAAGAAGGAGGAAGATGTCGAAACATGGTTTCTTGGCATGAGGAAATATTTCCAACTGCAGAATTATTCCGCTCATGCAGAAGGAAGAATTGTGATGTATCAACTGAAAGGAAAAGAATCCATGTGGTGGGATCAATTTGTGCAGGTGCAACACATCAGGGAGAAAGATATCACTTGAAAGGAGTTCAAGAGGTATTTCGAGAAGAAATACCTGACTAAAAGATACTATGACAGAAAGTTGAAGGAGTTCTTCAAACTCAAGCTAGGCAGCATGACCATTGATGAATACGAACAAAGGTTTTTGGAACTACTGAAGTATGTTATGTTCATCAAAGATGAGGCTATCAAAATTCAGAGATATCTGAGTGGACTTTCACCTTCCATTAGTGACAAGATTCAGTATGATGATCCTAAGAATATGGAAGAAACAATAAGAAAGGATAAATACTTATATGAACAACAAAGATAAAGGCCTACTTTTTGGAAGTCTTGGGATGATCAGAAGAAGTTCAGGAAAGAGAAGAGGCAGAAGGGAAACAAGCCTCCCTTTTTCAGAAATAGTCCTCTGGGAAAACCATTTTTTAGAGAGCCCAAGAAGGTTGATGTGCATGAGAAAATGCCCAAACTGCCACCTATGGAGTGTTGGGGCTGTAAAGGGAACCATAGGTACAGAGACTGCCCCCACATAAAAGATAAAGCGAGAACCGTCCACAATGTTTAGCAAGTTGAAACAATGGAGGATATGGGCAACATATTTCCAAGGATCTACGTAGCCCTAGATAACAATAAAGATAAATTTCAATTGCACATGATTGAAGTGGAAGGTATTATTAATAACCGACAATTTATTATTTTAATTGATTCAAAGGCTATCCATAGTTATGTAGATCCTAGGGTGGTGAAAGGTTTTCATTTATCAAGAAGAAAACATGAAAAGTTTTGGTTAGTGCAGTTGGCTACAGGAACCAAGAGGAAGGTCACTGAGTTGATTAAGTCTTGTTCCGTAGACATGGGTGGATTGAGCACTAAGGATGAATTGAATATTCTGCCTTTAGGATCTTATGACTACTTAATTGGGATGGACTGGTTGGACCAGCACCATGCCCTTCTGGACTATCGTAACAAGAATTTTACATGCTTGGATGAGGAGGGAAATCAGAAAATAGTCCAAGGAATTCCCAGAGTTGTGGCTGTTAGAGAAATATCAGCCATGTAGCTAAAGAAGTGCTACAGGAAAGGCTGTCAATTATTTGCAACCTGTGTGGAGGAAGCATCCAGAGATGAATTATCAAATATCGGAGATCATGAGGTGCTTACTGAGTTTGAGGATGTATTCAAGGAAGTACCTAGACTACCATCAAAGAGAGACATCAATTTTTCTATAAATTTGATGCTTGGAGCAGCTCCAGTTTCGAAAGCTCCTTATAGAATGAGTACGCTAGAGACGAAAGAGTTATAATTGCAACTCGAAGAGATTCTAAATAAGGGGTACATTCACCCAAGAATGTCACCTTGGGGTGCCTCGATCCTGTTCATGAAGAAAAAGGATGGGATGTTGAGGTTGTGCATTGATTTCCGGCAGTTGAACAAGGTAACTATTAAGAACAAGTATCCTCTACCAAGGATCGATGATCTTTTCGATCAATTGAAGGATGAAAAAATATTTTCAAAGATAGATCTCAGATCTGGATATCACCAGGTGAGAATAAAGGATGAGGACATCAACAAGACCGCCTTTAGAACAAGGTATGGTGTTTGGACTATCAAATGCACCTGTTGTTTTTATGTTCTTGATGTATGGTCTATTCAGGGACTATTTAGACAAGTTTTTCATAGTCTTCCTGGATAACATTTTGGTGTATTCCAAGTCAGAGGAAGAGAATGAGAAACACCTGAGAAGGGTGTTTCAAGTGTTGAGAGAACACCAGCTATATGCCAAGCTGAGAAAATGCTCATTTTATCAAAGGCAGATCCATTACTTGGGGCACATTATTTCAGAAGAAGGGATCATTGTGGATCCCGAAAAGGTGGAGGCCATCTGAGAATGGTCAGCGCCAAGGAATGTGGTGAAACTTAGATATTTTATGGGTCTGGTAGGCTATTATAGAAGGTTTATATCAGGGTTCTCAAATATATCTCACCCTATCACTTCCTTGCAAATGAAGGAGAAGAAGTTTCAGTGGACCGAAGAGTGTGAGAAGAGTTTTCAATGATTGAAGTAGCTATTAACCAACGCTCCAATCCTGAGGATTGCAAATCCAAATATGGATTTTGTGGTGTGCACAGATGCATGTAAGGAAGGGTTGGGAGGAGTTCTTATCCAAGATGGATTTGTAATCTGTTATGAGTCCAGGAAGATGAAAGAGCATGAAAATAATTATGCCACTCACGATTTGGAGTTGGCAGTAATTTTTCACACTCTAAGGAAATGGAGACATTACCTCATGGGAAGGAGATTCAAATTGATAACAGACCACAACAGTCTGAAATATTTGTTTGATCGGCTGACTTTAAACGCTAGGAAAAGTAGATGGCTGGAGTTTCTGTGCAAATACGAATTTGATATCAAGCATATCAAAGGGAAGGAAAACAAGGTGGTTGATGCAATCAGTAGAAAAGTGCATGAATTACATGCTACAACCATTAGCATGTACAGGAATGATATCATGGATAGAATTATGGAAGCTGCAAATGTTGATTTGTAGTACAGAGACTTGGTAGCAAAGCTACAGCACCATGAAAGACCATAGAAAAAGGAAAGTTACACCTTGGAAGATGATGGATTACTTCTATATAAAAACAAAGTATACATACCTAATGTCCAAGAATTGAAGCTGGAAATTCTAAGAGAAATGCATAATGTGACTTATGTTGGACATCCTGGATATTAGAAGACTATGACAGCAGTTAAAAGCCATTACTTTTGGCCGGGTATGAAGAAAGAAATCATTGAATACATCGCCAGATGTATGGAGTGCTAGAAAGTTAAGGTTGAGCATAGGCACCCAACAGGGTTGCTGCAGCCTATGCCCATTCCTGAGTGGAAATGGGAAGTGGTGACAATGGATTTTATTACAGGATTTCCCAAAAAAAGCAAGCAGCATGATTTGATCATGGTGGTGGTGGAAAATATTACAAAAGATGCCCATTTTATTCCACTGAAAACCACTCACAAGGCAACAGATGTTGTTGATATCTTCTTAAAAGAAGTGGCACACTTGTACGAAATTCCTAAGACGATTGTGTCTGATAGGGACCCGAAATTCACCTCGAATTTCTGGAAAGGACTGCTCAAGGGATTCAGAACGAATTTGAATTTTAGTACAATGTATCATCCCGAGTCTGATGGACAGACCAAGAGAGTGAACAGAGTAATAGAGGACATGCTGAAAATGTACATGATGGACAAACCATCAAGATGGGAAGACTACCTGCACTTGGTAGAATTCACCTACAATAATGGATATCATGCATTGTTTAAGATGAGCCCAATTGAAGCACTATAGGGAAGAAAGTGAAATACTCCAGTGAGTTGGGATAATCTAGCTAACAAAGTAGTAGATGGGCCTGAGTAGCTCAAGGAGATGGAGGACCAAATGATAAAAATTAAGCAAAACTTGAAAGTTTCCCAAGACAGATAGAAAATTTATGATGACAAGAATAGAACCCATAGAGAATTCAAAGTGGGTGATCATGTTTTCCTGAAAGTGAAAACTAACAGGAGTTCCCTGAAGTTGGGAAGTTGCGCCAAGTTGGCAGCAAGATTTTGTGGGCTATTTGAAATTGTGGAAAAGATTGGGCCAGTTGCATACATGCTTGCATTACCTGCATCTATGACTGTACATAATGTGTTTCATGTTTCACTTCTTAAGAAATATATACTTGATGCTAATCATGTTATCGATTGGAATGTGATTCAGGTGGAACCAGAAGGTGTCCTGCAAGTGCATCCTATGTGCATATTGGACAGGAAAAGAAAACAGCTTCGAAATCGAGCCATAGAGCTTGTAAAGGTCCAGTGGAACTGGTACGGTCCTAAAGATGTGACAAGGGAGCATGAAGATGTTATGCAGGCAGATTACCCGCATCTTTTTGAAAATTTTGAAAATCTTGCAGAGACAATGTAAGGTTGCACTAAGGACAGTGCAGAAATAAGGGAGGGGGATTGTAATGTCCCCAAGGCTGAGCCCCATTGTAAATATAGTTTATGAAATGAATTGTAAATATGTTTTATAGGCTGGTGGGCCAAGTTTATATAAGTTGGTGGGCTTATGTGATTGTTAGGCCAGTGAGCCTAAGGGTTGAAGGCCAAGAGCTCGATTTTGTACATGTATGTATGCAACACATTAACAAAAATATAAACACCGCCGCGTGCAGGCCGACACGATGAATGAGTGATGGGGGACTAAGCTTCCATAGAGTGGGAAAGGGATTAGGGGATGGAAGGTGGGAAAAGGGGCTAAGTGTTAATCCTAAGGGCTTAAGCCTTGGGAATAATATTTTAATATTATTCCAAAAAGAATGTGAATAATATGTTTTTACCCTAAGTTTTTTTGTAACGACATGTGACTTCCAAATGGTGGGAGGAGCACATGCTGATGGAAGCCTGTATCTTCACGGGTGACAAGTGTCAACCCAAGCCCATGAAAATAAAACAACTGAGATGAGCTGTGATGGGGGATCCTCTTCCATTTGACTCTTGACTACCTGAGGGTGAACTGGTCCGACCTCTACAAGAGATACCCCATACACCCTCTGAACTAGAAGTCTGTGTGTTGATTTCAGGATAGCCTGTGTTGACTTATGGAAAGCTGATGCATCCTCTGTCTGAGTAGATCGAGCCTGTGCATGGAGTCTCTGTCCCAAATCCATGGACGTGAGACCATCCTTTCATTATTGAGCCTTTTTGGAAATCCCGTGTCTATTTTCCCCGTTGGTTGTTGTGGTCACATAGTGCTGAACTGCATGTGGCTTGTTGGCTAGTTTGTACAACCCTCTCTCCAGGTGAGAGAGTTGATTGAAGTTGGAAGAAAAAATTACTTGGCCTGTGAACAACTCTCTCCAGGTGAGAGAGTGCGTAGAGGAAGGAGGGAACTCATGGAAGGAACCATGTAGCTACCACAGAGCTCGGAGACTTCCAGTCCAATTTGTTGCTGAAACCCAAGGCAAGGGAGGTTAGCAACCGAAGGGTTGTGTAGGTGACAGAGAAGGTGTATAATCCTGGGGTGGAACAAGCATGTGGGGAAGGAGAGTCTATGGGCAGTGAGTATGAGTAGTTCCTGGGAGAGAATTCCTTCCTTGTGACTGTGTGTTTTTCCCTGTAACCTCAGCCTAGCCTAGGATACCTTGCCTTGGGGTGGAGCTTAGTCCCATCTCGAGAGTGACCCACTACTAAGATTGATGGGCAGTTTGATCTAAGGTTGGGAGGTTCATGTATGTCCTACACCTAGTTGGTGGAATTACCACTGTTTCAAAGATAAGTACCAGATGATGTCTTTAAATTAAATTTTTGCATGTCTGTGTAATTATAATTATCATGTATTCTATTGTGCATGTGAATTAATGTTAAAACCATTGATTATCTATAATAGCAGTAATTCTTATGCTTACTCTGAGTTTAAATGTGATTCATTTGCTTAAATGCATGTTATATATATAAAATTAAGTATGAGATTGTTATTCCATGAAGTAGCACCTGTTGGGTTCAGAAAGGGGGCATTATAGTATGGTATCAGAGCGTTACAGCTCAAAATGAAAAAGAGTGTTACAGATGAAATCTAGCACACACATCTACAACATAAACAAACATACATAAATCACATTCATAAAAAATATCTATCACACAGGAAATTGCAAATAGTGGGATCTCTTCTTTTCTATTAACAATGAAATGTCAATTACAATGTATGAGTATAGAATGCAATGGAGTCTTGACACTTAAATCTCCTCTTGGCTTACAATGTTTTTCAATTGATCTCCAACAACTTCTACTAAGCATACATTACAAATATTTATACAAGAGATGCTCGACAAGATTTCCCTCCAAGCTACACTAGTGGTGTCTAATCACCATTCAAAACGCCTATCTAATGAGGTAGATTACAATGAGTGGAAATCTAGTCTGAATCATATCTAGATCCTTCCTAACATTAACCACTTAAGGCGACCTCATCTACAACTTGTATGAAAACACGACTTGGCTCTTCAATCCTAACAACATTCAATTGCCTTAATTACATTTAAATTTCGAGGGGAAAATGAGAGGATTGGCACCTCTCCCCTCCTTGAATGCACACCAACATGCTAGACATCTGGCACATGCTGAGGTGGAGCGATGCTCCTGCATCACACTTAAAAACTTTCCTAGGAGAGGGAGATCTAGTGCTACACAAAGGTAAAATGAAATCAGACATGCAATCAATGGAATAATATCCTAGATATCATCGGATCTAATGAAATCTGAGTTCATCTTTTGAGATCTAAGATTTGAAAATGGAAATTTCAAACAAGAAAAGGAGATTGTCCAAACAAATCAAAAACGTTCACACCAATCAACTCAACAATAACCTTGACAAATGATCAATGTGAGAAGCATGTTCTTATAGCAGGGGTACCAAGATACTCAGAGAGGTAATTACATGGCCTTGCAGCTCATAGGATGTCTCAAAATCAACATAATTGGGCTGACCACTGCAAAAATGAGGATTTTGGAGGCCTCGCATGACAGGTGTAGTGCAACAGGAGAGGCCTATCAAAATTTTGGTTTTCTAGGAGAAAAGGAAATTTTGTAGACCTTCATATCTGAACCATAACTCTTAGATCTATTGGATTTGAGTCTTTAAAACCTTAGCAGAATATAGAAATACTCATACCACAAATATATATAAAGCAAGGAAAAAGATTCAAATAGAAAGGAGTCCTCCCCAATGGAGTCGCCAATATGTTATGGGAAGAATGCTCATAGGGATCTCACTGAATAGATAAGTAATATCTCCCTAGGATAAGCCTATATATCCTTGATAGGAGGGGGTATACTTCTAATGGTTTTCTTAGATATAAACTCAAATATGTGGATTCATAATGATCCTATAGAATGGAGAAGATTTGCATACCTTTCTAGAGGTGGTCCTTCATATCTCTTGGTTGTTGCAGTCCTAGAGTTCCACATCCAAGCTTCACAACCTACTTCATGTATACAAAAGACACACAAAATCCTCTCTACCTTTATATTTAGGATTAGAATCCTATATCCAATAGATTTCAACCAGTTCTACAATAATATGAATCAAATCTAAACATTTTCTAGTCAATTGCATAGGTTCATAGGGTAACCAAATGATCTATTAATTATAAATGGGAACTTACATCAAAATTGAATACCTTAAGTGTTGATGTAGGCTCCTTCAATCTCCTTGCTCCTTTCTTCTCCTTACAACTCCTTGGTCATGCTACGCTCCAATGACTTTTTGTCGAATACTTCTGCAATTTGGCAACATAACCTTGTTATTGAATTCTTTCTCCCTTGCCCAAGGATTTCCTTTGTTATATAGCTCTTGGAGGAGGCTTGGGAGAGGCTTCTAGATCTTCTAGAGGTCACTAGAAACTCGAATTATATGAGTTCCTAGGTCCTAGACATTAATATCCAACTCATATCTCGCCTCTCGCCTCATAACTCTTCAATTCTAGAAACTTGACAGTGCCTCGCGGGTTGCACAACTAGTGTCAAGTGAGTGCCTCACTTGTTTTCTTATAGGTGTCCCATGAGGATGCCTAAATCTAGGTACAAAGGATCCAAAAGGTGTAAAGCCCTAGGAAAAATATGCATTAGGGCCCTGATCCTTTGATGACATCCTCTCTGACAGCAAAAGTCTTTGGATTTTCATCACTTTTTTGTATTCGAGATATTGAACCTTTATTAGTTTCCTTGTGATCATAACCTATCCCGGACTTATTATTTTATGGTCTTTGAATATTTAGGATCTCATCCAATATTTTTGAACTACTCTCAAACTTTGAAAGATTAGTTCCTTTGTCAAGTTTCCTTCTTAGAAGAACTAGTTCAACCTCTAATGTTTCACAGTTTTGTTCCCTTTCATTAGGTCGTTTACTTAAGACTTCTTCAATTCTTTTAGCTTCTTGTTGTTGATTTTTCAAATCAATAATTTTTTTTTTTTGTTTTCTTGATGCTCTTTGAAACTTCTTCTTATCTTGATTTTTGTTCTTCCTTATAATCTAAGAGTTGTTCTTTTAATGATTTTTGTTTCCTTCTACATCTTCTCAGTTATTCGAGGGCACTAATGAGTTATCCTTAAAGATAAAATTCTCCTTCAACTTATGGATTTTATTTAGTGGTGACAGTTTGATTTTCTATTCCCATAAATAGAACCTCTGTATCATCATCTTCACTCATGTCAGATGAGCTATTGTCTTATTTAGAATAAAAACAATAAAAATTCTTATAATTTTTTTTTGTATGAGGCTTTATCCTTTTTATGATCTTTATGGTTGTAATTTTCTTCATTGTCACTATCTTCTTCCTTGGGATAAGGACACTTGGAAACAAAGTGTCCAATTTTTCCACAATTGAAGCATTTGAAAGGTAACTTGCCTTTGTGTTTGCTAGACCCTATCTTAATTTTCTTATTGAAGTTTTCTTTTTCCTCATCAGATATGTCTGAGTTTCTTTCATTCGATACATGTTCATGGTTTTTAGTCCCTTTTGATACTTTGAAGGTTGTTTCACCTTTTGAAGGTTTTTCTTGTCATGTTCTCATTTCATAGGATGTGAAATCCTGTGTGGTTCATTCACTGTGAGTTTTTCAAGATTTTATCGATCTTCCACGGTAACTACTTTGGGATCATATCTCATTGGAAGTGATATTAGTACCTTTCAGACTACTATTTTTTCATCTAATTATTCTCCCAGTCCTCTGATTGTGTTGACAATTTCATCTACTCTTAGAAGATACTCTGCAATATTTTCTTCTTCTTTCATCTTCAAGATTCAAATTTTCTTTTGTACGTTTCTAGATTTTCTTACTTCACTTTGGCATCTCCTTAATATATGATATTTAATTTGTTCCAAAAATATTTTGTTGATTTACAATGCATGACTTTGAAAAATACAGTATTTCCTAATCCATCGAGAATTGCATTTACGACTCTTGAATTGGCATTGTAGAGTTTATTTGCAGTTGAGTCTAAAAGAGGAGTTTTTGGTACACCGTAACCCTTTATCACATATATCTATACATCAAATCCTAGTGTCATTAGGTAACTTCTCATTTTTATAATCCATAATGCATAGTTATATCCTTTGAATAATGAAGATATGTTTGAGGACATCCCTTCTTGTTGATCCATTGTGGTTTCTCAAAATCTTCCTTCTAGTGATTAGACTGTGATGAAGTAAACCTCTCTAATATCAATTGTTGTAATATTTTTAATACTAAGAGGGGGAAGGGGTGAATCCGTATTATCCTTTTTAAACAATTTAAAAACCACTTAATTGTTATTTTATTAAATCAAAACGAATTATCAACAAAACAATACATTATACAGAATTTTAATGTGGAAAACCCAACTTGGAAAAATCAATTGTTCTTTTTATTTTCAATGAAGATTACATTTAATTTGTGAGCTCCAACTCAAAGGAAAAACCAATTCCTTGTTTTACTAGAACCTATTAGAAGGAGGTTGCAAACCTTTAAATTTTACCAGGACCTACTGGATGGAAGTGCCAACTCCCTAGTTTCTTCATCTACAACTCAAAATATGTTGCAACACCTTGGTTTACCAGCTTCAATTGGAAGGAGGATAAAACCTCCTTTGTAGGCTCAAACCTTCCCTAAAACCACCCAACCTCCCCTTTTACGATAAGTACTCCAATCTTCATATCTTCATAATTTGTCTTTGGATTTTGTTGCATATATTCATTTACTTTCTTGACCTATGAAATTGTTATTTATCTTCTCCAATATATATATTTCACTCCCTCACTACAAAAAGAAAGAAATTAGTGCCTAAAATAGCACCATAATTTAGTGTATTTCAATTCATAATTTGGACACCTTTTCTAGTGCAAACATGATTGTTTATAATTGTGCCATATTTAGCACCATAATTAGCACCAGGAATAGTGCCAGGTTTAGTGTCAAGAATAGCGCCGGAAATGATTAGTTCTAGAATTAGTTCCAGGTGTTGCTTCCAGTTTTTCTTTAGATATGTCTTCCAATTTTTCTTCCAGTTTGGTATCTGGTTTGGCTTCCAGTTTTACGTCTAGTTTTTCTTCTGATATGGCTTCCAATTTTTCTTCCATTTTGGCTTCTGATTTAGATTCCAATTTTACGTCTAGTTTTGATTCTAGTTTTGCTTCCCATTTGGCTTCCAGTTTTTCTTCTCATTTTTATTTCAGTTTTTCTTACGGTGTGGCTTCCAATTTTTCTTCCAATTTGGCTTCCATTGTTTCTTCTAATTTTGCTTCCAGTTTGGCTTCTGGTTTGGATTCCAAGTTTATGTCTATTTTTTCCTCCCATTTGGATTCTAGTTTTTCTTCTTGTTTTTCTTCCATTTTTTCTTCTGGTTTGGCTTCCAGTTTTGCTTCTGTTGTGGCTTCCAATTTTGCTTCCATTGTTGCTTCATTTTTTTCTTCAAAAAATGCTTCTTGTTTTTCTTGCAGTTATTAATTT
>JASDQU010205947.1:0-13178 GCA_032191745.1 Picea mariana
GTGAACAGTTTCAAAATTTGTTTGGAATATACTGTCTGAGAAGTGACTGAAGATATTGGGGGATGATTCCTCCTCTTCCGGTACTTCTTCCTCAGCTACGTCTTCGAAAATTTTAGGAGGGACAAAAGCGGAATTATCATGTGCTTCTAAGATGGTTTGCAAAGCGTACTGTAAACTCTCAAAATTTAGACCTTCAGTGGTCGGGTTTGGCCAGTTGGGAGGGAAAGGTTTTCTAAAAGGAGGTTTAAAAATTCCTTTTCTCGTGGATGCCTCCTCGGCTGATCTCTTCAAGTCAATGACCTGATTGGATAGTTTTTGGAAAGCTTTTTGCAATCTTTTTAAGTCTAAGGTTTCTGGTTGACTTTTAGTTTGAGGGGGTCTAGCAACGATCTCTATTTTCATTTTAGAGACATAAACTGTTTCAAATTTGCTATTGAGATTTTCTTTTAAGATTAATATATCCTTTTCAATCTGGCTTGTCTCATCAAAGGATTCTAACAATGCGTTGCTTTTAGAACTTTTGACCCAAATTGCTATATTATTATGCAAAGCCTTGGTGTAATATGCAACAATTAGGCTTTCAACATGAATTGAATCTCCAGGGATTTTATTCTTTAAAGTAAGAAATCTTTGGTTGAAGTCTTTCACTTTTTCCTTGGGATTCATTTTTAGGCTGGATAGTTCCAAAACCAAGACTTCCAAAAATTTATCATCCCTGAATTTCTCCAAGAAACAAGTTTCAAACTTGTCACCAGAGGCAATGGTTTGGGGTTGTTGAGCGAAATACCATGTGGAGGCATTTCCCTGAAAAGTATAAGGGAATAATAGGCATACTACATCCTCGTCTTCTACACTCCACAGTCTAATGCCCAACATAAGATTTTTGATTTGGTCTTCAGCAGATTGTTTGGAATCTGGATCAAATTTGGGTAACCATTTGTCCGGATGTTTTGGTAATGGGTGTTGAGGTCCGGGTGCAGCCACAACATCTTGATCGATCCAAGGTATGGTGGGATTATTTTGGTTTTCCATGGGCGTTGGTGGTGTCAAAGGATGTGATAGTCCTGATGAGGAACTGCCTTCATCTGAAGACTCTCCTCCTAAAGAGGATGGAGATGAATTAGGTGGGGAAGGTGGAATACCAAATCCCCCAGCTCCAAGGATAGGCATTTCGGTAGGATTGGTAGTATGAACACCTAACGCGTTTTGGAGCAGACTAGTGCCTTCTAGTTGCCTACCAGGTTTTCTAATACGGGATAAGGCACTATGTGTTCTTATAAGTGATTGACGAACAATTTCTTGGACGCCGCCCCCTTGAGGAACTGTTGTCACTGGTTCAATGGAAAACTCATGGTTATCATTTGAGGTAGTTTTTTTTCAAATGTAACCTTGTTTTCTGAGCGACTACGCATTACGACATGGGAGCAAGTGTTTGGGGGAGGAGTATTGCGACCTCCACGTGCCATAAATTGAATTCAATTCCTCATTCTAGTGCCATTTGTTGATGAGCGTAAGTGACACACCGTCAACTAGGAGAATAGATCCGGTACGGGGTTGTCTAATTAACCCAAGCCATTTGGTGTAATCTATTCCAACGGGTTTAATGGATCCGTTAGCCAACTAGGGTCCTAAAACAAAGAAAAGAAACAAACTACTCTAAAGATAAAACTATAATACTATATACTTTAATCTAATTATTTACAAGTATTTCCAGAAATATAAATATGTGATTATAAACAAAGTATTTACAAATTGCAAGTTTTTGGTGAATGCCTTGCGAAATCAATGTCTGGTAATTTTTTTCGAAAGAAGATAAAGAAAGCACATATTTTATATTTTCTGTTTTATAATCTAAGATCTAAGAACTTTAAAAAAGATATTAGTAAAAACATGATTTGAAACAATGATAGAGTAATGGTCACAACCAATTTAAACTATCTTGTTTCGCTAATAAATAAACTAATAATGGAAATTAAATGTGAATAAATCTAACCTGAGATTAGTTTCATACTATGTCTATGTCTCTGTGTGATCCAAACCTTCAGCTATCTTCCCTGTGAGAGAAATTTGCGACATGCTTGTACTAACATCTCTTGAATAAATTCAAGGTGTTTGCTGATAGTTTGGATATAAGACAGAGTAACAAAAATGCAGATCCAATGATCTTGTGATTATGAATGATTACAGTAAAATAAATTTCAATGTGAAACATTCATTGGATACATCAACTAAACATCAAGGATAAATCATGATATTAAAGTTGAAATGATGATCACATATATAATATATGAAACAACAAATTATAGACAAAATTTAAAGAACTAAATAAAATGAAACATCGCATGCTAATGAGACTAAAGATGCATAACATATCAATATTCCATAATAAAAAGCAAAACATAAATGGAACAGTGTCACCTAGGTCTAAATCCGCAATGTGAATCACTTGTCCATTCAATTCTGAGAATTACATGTCCATAATCGGTTGCAAGAAAAGATGATCATTTTTACTAACAAAGTGAATAGTATTTAAAGTAACCTGGGATCACATACTCATATCTCAAAGGATAGAGATGGATCTCCTAAAATCAAGCAATATTCCAAAAATAGTGGTTTGGGAACCACTTATAACAAAGTTGGTTTATTCAAAAATAGATCAAAGTTTCTATAAAACATAAAAAAAGAAACTACTAATCACTTGCGTATAATTGAAAGATATTTCCTCCCAGTAATCAGCAGAAGCATCTCCAATTTCCTAAAAAAAAACAAAACCATTTTAATAAATTAGAAAAACAATTAATCATAACTAATAACTAATTTTTATAAAAAAGAGACTTGGCTACATAATCGAAGATTCTGTAGCCAGTCTTAATTTTAGTAAATAAAATCAAACTTCAAATCGATTTATTTTGAATTAGATAACAGGGATAAAACGAAAAAGAAAATCAAATTGTTTACCATTAAAATTTAACTAAAGAGGGGTCGGGTAGTTCAGAATTTATTATCGCCTTGACATTGGTTGAATTCTTGATGACTATGTTTCATGATCTCTTGATACGTTTAACTTTCCTCTTGGCGTGTGCCTTGAGATCACGGTTTTCTTGCCTCAACAAATCATTCTTGGCAGTAAGAGTTTTAATTCTGGAATGTAGGAGAGGAATGTCAGTGTAATACTGCTCGACCTAATGGAAACATACATCACATTGTACATGAGATATGGCAGGTCGATGAAGTGCATAATCAAACAAGGATGTATCAGTCTCACCTGTTGTTTGCTTTTCATCATGCATAATACTAGAGAACCCTTCTTTACCTTTAAGGCATGGTGGAAAATTTGTCAAGAAATCATAAGGTTCAGTAGGAATGATAACTTTTTTCCTCGAACCCTGAAATTATGGATCTTCCAGAACTAGAAAATATTCTATCTCAGGATTTGAACCCTCATCGATTTCGATCAGACCGATTGAGCTCAGATGAGTATCATTTCGGTTCCTTAATTTCCTTGAAATTAGCCGACCTGCCTTCTTGTTCTTGAACCCTAAGTCTGTGCATTGTTGTTTTGTTCCTTTGCAAGGTTTCTCGACATCGAACTTAATAACAACGTTCATGCTAGCGTCAATCTTAGGCACAAGAGGGTCAATTACCTTCAATTCAACAGTCTCTTGCTCAGGAAATCCTATAGGTGAAGACTTACTCGATATACCTACGTCTAGAGGGTTTATGTTGATAAACTTTGGTCCATTGATCGAACTACCGAACTGGTCTTCAATCAGTGGCTTGTCTAAGTTAGGTTTGTTGTAGGTACAGTCTTGGCAAAACTATTCCTCATCAAAAAATTCTTCAACAGTCACCTACGGTCGACAGGTGATACATCAATAATATCTTGACCAATCTGTGATGGAATAGGCTTGAATCAACATCCTGTCTTTTATATTGTTTGGACATCTTATATAGGATTCTCAACAAGTAAAATGGCATATCTGAATCGAAAACAATGAAATGCATGAGTAAATGAATATGGTAGAGGAAGACTAATCCATATCGACCTTCGCATGTCATGAATTGCTTGATAATTAACAACAAACTATGCCATCTAGGTTTCACAAGGGAGATAGAAATACCTTTCTCACAGCAATTGATATTTCAGGATGTCATAAACAAACTCCACTAGACTCCTTCAATTCAGGCATTTTTGAACCATTTTTTACCCTTTGAAGGAAGCCCTATTGATTTTCTCACAAACTCCTCGGTCAATTCTAACTGTGTGTCCCCAATTTTAGCTTTGCAACCATCGAAGGTTTGCACGAAAGCTTTAGCCACTTGAAGATTATAACCCTCAAATTTCTTAAAGAAAACATCCGAGCCATGGATTTTTAGGTCCTCAATCGCATCGTCGTGAGAAAGTAAATCCCGACATCCATTCGGCTCCAAGCGAATGATAAGTGGCATGACAAATGTAACCAGAATGCAACAGGGGTTACTCTAGATAGTTTTAGGTTCGAATTGTGTGAGAAACAGAAACAATTCTGAATGGAGAGTGGAGACATAAAAATAACATAGCCTGTGTGTTATCATAACTCGAATAGTGGGAGTGAAAACCAGGGGTTTGATTGTAATCCTTACCATCCCTTGTGATGAGAGCCAAACATACAGAGTATTGAAACCCTATGCATGTAATGAATGGCTCATTAATATGTTAAGACAACAAGGTGAGGTGAGGAAGCGAGTACAATAGGTGTGTATTCATTTGTATGACTGTTGGTATGACCACCGAATTCGTGACAAGACTATGAAAAAAAGATATCAAAGGCTCTTCACAAATCAAAAACTATCAAACCATTGAAACAATAATCGTATTAGCAAAAAAAAGGGGTCTAACAACCATTTTATAAGATTTATATTTCAATGAATGGTTTGTTGAACGATATACCTAAGGTAGAAAATTACTAAAACAACAAGCCAAGTTTTATGTTTAATTCATGCTTGCAGTCATGAATTAAAAATAAAACAATCGAAAATCGAAATAGTAAAAATTAATGAAGTAGGCTTTAACCCAATCAGTCGTAATAAACTAAGAAAAGTGTTTATAGATGGGTCGATGGCATCTACAGAAAAGTGCAAATTCTGTCAATTGTGTACAATATAAAAAATGATGTATTACTGCCAACAATGGTGAAGTACTGGGCGAAGTAGTTATCTCTGCATCACCAAAATTTCATGTTAGGATGAATAAAAAGAATGAAGATTTGAGAAACAATTGACAACAAATCAATCATTTGGATCAAAACTCTAGAAATAACATTGTCTAACATCAGATGTGTTTCTGTCAAAAATGTAATCTAGTATCAAATCTAGATTACGAGTGAAACAATGTTTTAGGAAACCGCCTCCGATACTGTTGACAGGGCCAATGCTGCCAGCAGGCATCCATAGCCTCGGCAGGGATGCCATTTGACCCACTCTAACACCTCTATCCTATCCAAGAGTCATCCATCCATGATAAAGAACATATTTACTTTTGATCAATTCCAAAATGACATACCTGATAATTTTCTTAAACCCGACATTGCTTCGCTGCTAGCAGGCCTGTTTAGTACCCTGACGAAGTTGCCTTGGAATCATGCATGCAAACCTGTTCAATGTCTCGGTGGGTTTACAGACACTTTCCACACCTTGCAATGATTTCAACTCTCTAGAATTTGTTTGCAAATTTACAAAAAACTTTATGATATTCAAGAGCGTAGGGTGATGCTGAAAATCTCAGATTTGAAAACAAAATTTGATCTTATATAATTCATCTTCTCATTTAATGATCTTTACCATGATCCGAACACTTAGATTTCTATTAAGAAAACATCTCAAGGACAATAATGTATAATTGAGTTGTTTTCTTAAAAAACAGGGACACCATTAAGAGTCTTACTAATGATAATCGTATCCTCTCGAGATTTTGAAACGAAACCAACAACACTGTTTTGAGTAGGAATTTTCTTCTGCTGATATGAGTTTTAGAATTTTCAACACCGGTGCTTTGAAAATTCATCAGCTGTTTCTCTTGGATAAAAATTCTGATTTCCCTTCCAAAATGAAATGGTGACACATATATAATTATTCAGAAGAAAATAAAAAACAAACAAAATGAAAAGAACCAAAAAAAAAAAAAAACAGAAAAGAAAATTAAAACAAAAACAAAAAAAATATGTACAAAGAGATGTATCTGGAATCATCAGGTGAAATACATTTTGAGATCCTGTCCATTCACTAGGAAAGTGTTTGGTTGTCCCTCCAGATTTTGCAAGCAGAAAGAGTTGGGACCTATTTTTTTCAGAAATTACAAATGATCCCAACCACAAATTCTGGAACTTGGTGTGTTCTCCCTTTCCCTCGTGAGCTTTGTCTGACCTAAGAACCAAATCTACGACATCGAAATTCCTATTTGAAGAAGAATTTGAATCAAACCATCTTTTTACAATTTGTCGATGCTGATCCAGTTTCTATTTTGCTTGTGCCCTTACTTCCTCCAATTTTAATAAGGCATTAATTTGACTTTCTAGGGGAGGGCACTCCTCTTCTTGAAATTTATGAGATAATTGCAGAGAAGGCAGTAGAACATGTGGAGGGAGAATTGCTTCTCTTCCGTAGAGGATAAAGAAAGGGGAATTACCAACAGAGGCTTTTGGTGTCACCCTATCAACCCAAAGTTCATTCTACAATGCATTGTGCCAGTTCTTATGATTCTCTGAAACTGTCCTCTTAATGATCTTGATTAAATTTTTGTTTGTTGACTCTGATAAACCATTTCCTTGAGGGTAGTAGCTGGCAGAATATTTTAGTTTAATCCCTTTTTTCAAAGAAAAAATGTGCATATCGAGGGATGAAAAGTAGGAGGCGTTATCAAACACCAAACATTCGGGAATGTCGAATCGAGTGACGATATGAGAGTTAAGGAAAGATACTACCTGATTTGTGTTTACCACTTTCAAAGGTACAACTTCAGACCATCTGGTAAAATAATCCATTGCTGTAATGAAATACTTGTGTTGCTGTGAATAAGAAGGATTAATCATTCCGATGATGCCAAGACCCCATTGATGGAAAGGGGAATATACAATGACAGGCTGCAAAGGGAATGTTGCATTTTCACCTGTTCTGTAGCCTATTGTAATGGTCTTACCATTTCGAAGAAACTTGGGACAAATCTTCTAACGAAATTAATCTTGCCCAAAAAGGACTGCATGGATTTTTTGGAAGAGGGAGGGGAGATTTTAGCAATAGCTTGGGTTCTTTTAGGGTCAATAATCATTCCTTCCTTAGAAACTATAAACCCAAGAAGTTTACCTTTATCTACTACAAAGACCAATTTCTTAGGGTTGAGAGATATACCAAACTTGCAGCATTGTTCCAGGATAGCCCTGAGGTGAGACAAGTGATCTTGCTTGTTTTTAGAGAAGACGGTGACATCATCAAGGTAGACCACGACTGATTGGTTTATGAGGCCACGAAAATAAATTTCCATTGCTCTCTGGAAAGTGGCGCCGACATTTATAAGTCCAAAAGGAATCTTCTTGTAGGCATAAGTGCCTCATGGGGTGCGAAAGATGGTTTTAAGCTGATCTGAGGGAGACATGAGGACCTGGTTGTATCCCAAAAAGCCATCTAACAAAGATAGTCTCTCAGAACCAGACACCTATTGTAAAATTTGTTCCATTGGAGGAATGGGGTAGTTATCTTTATCAGATGCTCGGTTTAGGTTTTGAAAATCGACACAGAGTTGAATTTCACCACTTTTCTTCCTTACAGGAACTAGATTAGACACCCACTGAGTGTGCCTTAGCAAGAAAATTAACTTTGCAGTTAGTAATTTATTCAGTTATTTTTTAACGATGGGTTCTAATTTAGGGTGCATCTTCCTCAATTTCTATTGAAAAGGCTGAGTCTAGGGTTTCATGGGGATGATATGTTGTATGATGTTGGGGTCAAATGTTTTCAAATCATCATACGTCCAGAAAAAAACGTCTTTAAATTATTTAAACAATTTTATAAAATTGGATCATTCTTATTCAGAGCAACCTGTTCCCAGATTAATATTTTGAGGATTTTTCTTTGTCCCTAAATTAAACGTCTCATAAATCAAAGAAGAACTGCTCATTTTACAATTAACTATGCCTCTAAATTTATCATGCAAGTCATAAAACTTCTCTATTCTTACAACAGATCTGGGAATAGAGTTTACCAGATCAGATGTCGATTCAGGAGATCTAGGATCTGATATTACCATGAATTTTCGGAGGTTCTCATCATGAGCACCTTCATCAATGACTGCACCTTGGAAGGTGTCTTCCATATGCAGGAAGTTGATGATTTGTTGGTCATTGTTGAACACTCTCCAATTGGTGATGTTATCCGGGATTGACGTCCTAAACAATAATTCAATCGAAAATGCATTAGGAGAAATACCTTTTGCGAGTAATAGTTTAGAAGTGACATTAGCCAATAAATCAGCCTCTAAATTACTTAGTCTAGGAATGGAATTTATGTTAAATGCTGAAAATTTTTGCATTAAACTCCATACCTCAGTTTGGTAGCTTTTCATATGTGGTGATAAGCAATGTATGGAGTTTATTACCTGCCTGACCACGATTTTTGAATCACCAAATACCATTAAATTTCACACGTCCATGTCCAAAGCTTTCCTAAGCCCTTGTAGAAGTGCTTTGTATTCGACGGTGTTATTAGTGCACTCAAACTCTTGCCGACATACAATAAAAGTCTTATTACTTGCAGGATCGATGAGTACACATATTGCACCGACTCCTTCTTTGGATTTGGATCCATCAAAGTATAACGACCAGATTTGAGCTTCATCAATAGTGTTTGGCACACTTAGCAAAGTTGATGTATGAGTATAGGTCATAACTTTTGATTGTTGTCCAGGATCAGTGATAAGGGAAATTTCGGTCATGAAGTTACCAAATAAGGTATTCATTCCCTTCATTTCAAATGAATTAGAAGATGCAGTGAAAGGTTCATTTGCATCATTTAGATCCATCACAGTGTGTTTAAGATAGCATTCTTTGTTTATCCTAATTATATTGGGCTGTCCATTTTCCAGCAGCCACAAATGAGACCAATCAGTAGCAAAGTAACCATCTAGCTGCTCGGACTAGTCCCTTCTTAAAAACAAACCATAGACTTCAGGAGTATCAACAAAAATAATGTCAATTATCTGATGAACCTTAGGATTAGAAGATAATCTAACCATAACATTCCTAAGCTCAACAATTACCTTAATGTTCGTTCGATCAAGATGAATGATTTTGAGATCAGAAGATTTAACTTCTGCATTAATTTTTTAACGAACATATAGAGGCATCACATTTGACGATGCATCATAATCGACCATACAATTATGTACATTCCCATTGAAAATTTCAAAGGTTAACAAAAAAGGAGGGACATTTTTCCGGGTGTTTACAGCAGAATTCTGTTGATTTTTAGTTGTTGTCCCTAAAACAGTTTTATCTACATTTGCTACAATTTGTCAGCTAAATCCCTTTTATCTGGAGGTTCAAATGTCGTTTTAGTTGGGATCTTTTTGGCTTCTTTTTGAACTAATTTCTGCAGTTTTCTTGCTGCTAGGATCACTGTTTTTACTATTTTCAGCGATACTTTGAAGCATTTTCTGCAAAATAAGGGGAAATTTCAGCAGCTCAAAAACAAAAATATTAGCCCTCAGTTTTTTTAGATCTTCATCTAAATCATATTCTAAAATAGGGGCTGCTAAATTTTGTTTAAATTCAGTTTGCTTTGACTGTTTTGGAAACACATTATTACTCACTTCAGAAGAAGATTTGTTTTGTGTTTTGCTTCTTTTATTGTAGGGGTGAACAGTTTCAAAATTTGTTTGGAATATACTGTCTGAGAAGTGACTGAAGATATTGGGGGATGATTCCTCCTCTTCCAGTACTTCTTCCTCAGCTATGTCTTCGAAACTTTTAGGAGGGACAAAAGCGGAATTATCATGTGCTTCCAAGATGGTTTGCAAAGCGTACTGTAAACTCTCAAAATTTAGACCTTCAATGGTCGGGTTTGGCCAGTTGGGAGGGAAAGTTTTTCTAAAAGGAGGTTTAAAAATTCCTTTTCTCATGGATGCCTCCTCGGCTGATATCTTCAAGTCAATGACCCGATTGGATAGTTTTTGGAAAGCTTTCTGCAATCTTTCTAAGTATAAGGTTTCTGGTTGACTTTTAGTTTGAGGGGGTCTAGCAAGGATCTCTATTTTCTTTTTAGAGACATAAATTGTTTCAGCTTCGCTATTGAGATTGTCTTTTAAGATTAATATATCCTTTTCAATTTGGCTTGCCTCCTCAAAGTATTCTAACAATGCATTCTTTTTAGAACTTTTGACCCAAACTACTATATTATTATGCAGCGCCTTGGTGTAATATGCGACAATTAGGCTTTCGACAGGCATTGAATCTGTAGGGATTTTATTCTTTAAAGTAAGAAATATTTGGTTGAAGTCTTTCACTTTTTCCTTGGGATTCATTTTTAGGCTGGATAGTTCCATAACAAGGACTTCCAAATATTTATCATCCCCGAATTTCTCCAAGAAACAAGTTTCAAACTTGTCCCAAGAAGCAATGGTTTGGGGTTGTTGAGCAAAATACCATGTGGAGGCATTTCCTTGAAAAGTGTAAGGGAATAATAGGCATACTACATCCTCGTGTTCTACACTCCACAGTCTAATGCCCAACATAAATTTTTTGATGTGGTCTTCAGCAAATTGTTTGGAATCCGGATCAAATTTGGGTAACCATTTCTCTGGATATTTTGGTAATGGGTGTTGAGGTCTGGGTGCAGCCACGACATATTAATCGATCCAAGGTCTGGTGGGATTGTTTTGGTTTTCCATGGGCATTGGTGGTGTCGAAGGATGTGATGGTCCTGATGAGGAACTGCCTTCGTCTGAAGAATCTCCTCCTGAAGAGGATGGAGATGAATCAGGTGGGGAAGGTGGAATACCAGATCCCTCGACTCCAAGGATAGGCATCTCGGTAGGATTGGTAGTATGACCACCTAACACGTTTTGGAGGATACCAATGCCTTCTAGTTGCCTACTAGGTTGTCTAATATGGGATAAGGCACTATGTGTTCTTATAAGTAACTGACGAACAATTTCTTGGACGTCATCCCCTTGAGGAACTAGTGTCACTGGTTCAACGGGAAACTTAGGGTTATCGTTTAAGGTAGTTTTTGTTTCAAATGTAACGTTGTTTTTTGAGCGACTACGCATTACAACAAGGGAGCGAGTGTGTGGGGGAGGAGTCTTGCAACCTCCACGTGCCATCAATCGAATTCAATCCCTCGTTCTAGTGTCATTTGTTGATGGGTGTAAGTGACACACCGTCAACTAGGAGAATAGATCCGGTCCGGGGTTGTCTAATTAACCCAAGCCATTTGGTGTAATCTATTCTGACGGGTTAAATGGATCCGTTAGCCAACTAGGGTCCTAAAACAAATAAAAGAAATAAACTACTCTAAAGATAAAACTATAATACTATATACTTTAATCTAATTATTTACAAGTATTTCTAGAAATATAAATATGTGATTATAAACAAAGTATTTACAAATTGCAAGTTTTTGGTGAATGCCTTGTGAAATCAATGTCTGGTATTTATTTTCGAAAGAAGATAAAGAAAGCACATATTTTTATATTTTCTGTTTTATAATCTAAGATCTAAGAACTTTAAAAATATATTCGTAAAAACATGATTTGAAACAATGATAGAGTAATGGTCACAACCAATTTAAATTGTCTTGTTTCGCTAATAAATAAACTAATAACGGAAATTAAATGCGAATAAAGATAACCTAAGATTAGTTTCATACTATGTCTATGTCTCTGTGTGATCCAAACCTTCAGCTATCTTCCCTGTGAGAGAAATCTGCGACAGGCTTGTACTAACATCTCTTGAATAAATTCAAGGTGTTTGTTGACAGTTTGGATATAAGACATAGTAACAAAAATGTAGATTCAATGATCTTGTGATTATGAATGATTACAGTGAAATAAATTTCAATGTGAAACATTCATTGGATACATCAACTAAACATCAAGGATAAATCATGATATTAAAGTTGAAATGATGATCACATATATAATATATGAAACAACAAATTATAGAAAAAATTTAAAGAACTGAATAAAATGAAACATCGCATGCTAATGAGACTAAAGATGCATAACATATCAATCTTCCATAATAAAAAGCAAAACATAAATGGAACAGTGTCACCTAGGTCTAAAGCCGCAATGTGAATCACTTGTCCATTCAGTTCTGAGAATTACATGTCCATAATCTGTTGCAAGAAAATATTATCCTTTTTACTAACAAAGTGAATAGTATTTAAAGTAACCTAGGATCACATACTCATCTCACAGGATAGAGATGGATCTCCTAAAATCAAGCAATATTACAAAAATATTGGATATGGAACCACTTATAACAAAGTTGGTTTATTCAAAAATAGATCAAAGTTTCTATAAAACATAAAAAAAGAAACAACTAATCACTTGCGTATTATTGAAAGATATTTCCTCCCAGTAATCAGCAGCAGCATCTCCAATTTCCTTAAAAAAAAAAAAACATTTTAATAAATTAGAAAAACAATTAATCATAACTAATAACTAATTTTTATAAAAAAGAGACTTGGCTACATAATCGAAGATTCTGTATCCAGTCTTAATTTTATTAAATAAAATCAAACTTCAAATTGATTTATTTTGAATTAGATAACATGGATAAAACGAAAAAGAGATTCAAATTGTTTACCATTAAAAGTTAACTAAAGAGGGGTCGGGTAGTTCAGAATTTATTATCGCCTTGACACTGGTTGAATTCTTGATGACTATGTTTCCTGATCCCTTGATACGTTT
Source organism: Picea mariana (assembly GCA_032191745.1). Classification (NCBI taxonomy): domain Eukaryota; kingdom Viridiplantae; phylum Streptophyta; class Pinopsida; order Pinales; family Pinaceae; genus Picea; species Picea mariana. The sequence goes on from JASDQU010205947.1 coordinate 12,944, forward strand.
ATCTTTCCTCTTGGCGTGCACCTTGAGATCATGGTTTTCTTGCCTCAACAAATCATTATGGGAAGTAAGAGTTTTAATTTTGGACTATAGGAGAGGAATGTCGATGTAATACTGCTCGACCCAATGGAAACAAACATCACATTGTACAAGAAATATGGCAGGTCGATGAAGTGCATAGTCAAACAGGGATGTATCAGTCTCACCTACTGTTTGCTTTTGATCATGCATAATACCG
>JASDQU010205949.1:9208-21367 GCA_032191745.1 Picea mariana
AACAGTTTGGATATTACTCACTTTCATGAATTAGTGGGATCATCCTAACCTCCTCACCTTATCCTCTTTATCTTATAAAAGGAGAGGAGCTCTCATGGAGAAAGTTAGTCAGATTGAGATTGGTTTTTGTAGTTTGGATTCTTTGGAGATTGTATATTGACTTTGAGATTTTCTTTGTCAAGATAGATTGTGAGTAGTGATCAGATCCATGATCTCAAAATCCTTGGAGAAAGAAGTGTGTGGGAATAAAGGAACTGTTGGAAGGAACTTGACAACATCAAGGCATCTAGTTGTATATTTCTTTCATATTCTTTAATACGGGTATACTTTTCTTTCCTATATGAATGTTATTTATTCATATTGTATGATTCCTTGATCACGTACATAGTTTCATATCAAATAGACTATGTTATTCTTGTATTTTTTGGCTTGTGTTTGTTTGAAGATATTTCTCCATAAGCCTTACGAAGGAGCTTGGATTGCATTGGTGAAGTCAGATCTTTGATATTTAAAAGGTATGTTCTAGATCAATTTATCATTTGATAATTGAAATATAAGGAAAGAGTAGTGTATTGTCTTGTTTTTTTCTAGTTTCGTAGTGAAGCTAGGGGGATTGATTTGTGTCTTCACTTAACAATTAGCCCGATAACAAAATTTGTGACTCCACTGGGGAACAGATTATTTTCCTAGTTTGTCTTGATTTATTTCTTTGATTGCTTGGGTTCTAGTCTCTGATTCTGTGAGGGATCCATCTAGACTCTCTAGATCTGAAAGTTCATTTAGACTCTTTGCCCTTTTTCCAATTTTTCTTTTGTTTAAAGGCATTTCTGCACTGTATTCTATATCCAGCCTGCAGAAACCTTAGATCGTCGCACCCTGACTGTTTAGACCAGTGTGGAATTTCTGCATCCTGCATAATATCTAGCTTGCAAAAACCTTTAATCGTCGCAGTGTACCCTACCGCTGGGCTGCGATGTTTCCTGTAATTGTTTTTGGATTGTGTCATTTTGTCTTCTGATGCCCAATTTTGTTTTGATCGCCTGGGATGAACTTTTGGAGCCTGTATTTTTTTGTTTATAGTCTTCTTGACATTTTTTAAGCTGCTTTTAGCCATATTTTCTTTGTTTGCTTTTGGAATATTTGGTCTCTTGCTTTGAGTGTCTTTCAGTTACAAAGCATTGTTTTTTCTTTAGAATTGTTTGGTGAAAGAACTTATTTTTTCTTTTATTGAATAATTTGTGTTAAAAGAGAAAAATTGTTTGGGTTGATTTGTTTTATAGAGATTTTCTATTGCTTTTAGCTATCTTTGAAACAAAATTTTAATTTATTTCTATGCATTAGATTGGGGGCATCCTTGCGTTTGAAGAAGCAAAATTGCATGGTTTTTGGCATTTTTTGGTCTTGAACTCTAAAAACAAAATTCCCCCTCATGGCCGGGGCGGGGGGGGGCAAGAATGTGTATTGGTGTATAGTCTCTTTTTCTCATTTCTTGAGAATTTTGATGTTTATGAATTTAATAAAATTTTGGGACATTGTGCATATGGGAATGATAAACGTTTTCTCCCTCTCATAATATAGCTTTCAACGAAGTGAAATATTTGCATTCTAATTTCTTTGCATTGTTTAGAGTCGATCAAAACATCATTTAGTCCATGCCATTTTCCTCTTGAGTAAAAACAGCCTTAAAATAAAGTGCTTATAAAAATTGATTAGACATTTTTATATTTTCTGGTAGCAAACCTACATTAGATTAGTTGTAGGGCTTTGGAATAGGTGTGAAAGATAACTTTCCAAAGTTGCAAACAAACATAGTATCTTGTGATAGGGAGAGTTGAAATCCAATTGCTACATTTTTCTTGGGAAGCCCTTCTCACACAAGGGTCAATCACGAAATCGCATTGAGACTGGTACAGTTAGTCACCCTGCTTTGTTGGTCTTGGTGTAGAGATTGCACATATTATGGGGGTTGCTTGAAGGTATAATCACAATGATGAGTGGAATCCTTTCAATTTTATTTCAGGCTAGATACTATACCTTTGCGCGTGGATCGGACTGTCGACTGTTTCCCCAAGCATAATTGTAGTGATTGGTAACCTTAGTGGCCTATCTCTTTAGGGTATTTACACAAGGTGACTGTGGAGGGGCAAGTATTCACGGTACTTGGAATCGACATTGTCCAAACTCACTCAAGCTCCTTAGAGGGTATACCCACATTTATGTGTCGGAGCTTGCACCAGGGTTTAAGTCCATTAATAAGGTCGTCAATGTAGCTTTTCCACCCACTCTATCTCAGCCACTTCTTACATTGTTCTCACGACGTTGGATTTCATCACCAACTATTGCGCTCATTGTGAGAAGCTTTTGCTTGTTTGCTTGCTTCCTAGATTTTTAGCGTGTTATTTTTGTTTTCCCTAGTAGACTCTAGGTTGGATCTATTTTTAATGGCATTAGTTCCCAGAATGACCAATGAGGGAACCCCTTTTCCAGGGGAACCTTTTTTTTTTCCTTCTTACGGAAACATTGGTCCTCCTCACATCGCTACTTTGAGCCTTCCAGGCCTCACGATTGGATTTTCGGTATGGTTTTTTTCCACTCAGGTAATCCCGAATGCAGTAAGTGATTTGGTTTTAAGCACTTCCCCCGGAGAACATAAACCTCATGTTGATCCTTCACCTTCTTCACTAGTAAGATCTTCTTCACCTTCTTCACTTGCAGGGTCTTCTTTCGTTTCATCTTCTTCACCAAGTGAAATCTCTAAAAATAGTAACTCGGTGGATAAGAAGAAGAAGAAAAATAAACAAGGGTCCCAACTTCCAACCACTACCAGACATGTTGGAAAACAACCAGTTACTGATAATCGTGCTAGGAGTGTTGATGATGCCAAGATCACCCAAACAACTCGTAAGCCCAAGTATCCTTGCAGGATTTGTAAGGGTAGCCATATTATTAAGGATTTCTCTGGTTTATCCAAGGTTATATAAGTATGGTCTACACACCCTCACCAACCCATTTCGTTAGCCTCTTAACAACATGTTTATGACCTCCTGTCAACTAGTCAAGATACCGTTGGGAAGAAGAAAAGTAGAGTCAAGTTCCTGTGTATGTTATGAAAAGGGAGTCATCTAACTCACCTTTTCCCTCATATGGATGAAGCCTTGAAATTACTAGAAGACATGACTGTTTCACAGTCCCAACTTCCAGCTGCTTGTCGCAAGATTACTCTTGACCCACCTGTAGTTGATGGAATGATCAATATGGCCCCTTCATCGGTCAATCTGGTTGATCATGTAGTCAATATGGTCACATACTTAGTTGAACCAGTTGACCAATTGGTCGATCTAATCCCATACTTGGTCAATCCCACTCTCCTGTTAGAGAGTGCAACCCAATCAGTTGATCTGTTTCCACCTGTCGACCCCATTCTCCCCTTTGAGAATGACACCCAAGTGGTCGATTTGATGTCATTATCATTCAATCCTTCTCTCCTTCTAGAGATTAAACCCAATATTGACCATGTTTTTCTCGTTGATATAGAATATAATGTGCTAGGGGGATTTCCTCCTTCTCTCGTAGAACCCCCTCCAAGTAATGAGGCCATCCTTTTTAATTGGGGTGTGCTAACTGGACCTCATATTCCCTCTCACATTCCTTTTAAGATTACAGTACAAGTTTGTGGTTGGGACGTTCCTTAGACACTGATAGATGAAGGTTGGTCCATGAGTATTGTGTCCTCTCTTACTTGGAAAGCTTTGGGTTATCTTTAGCTTGTGCTAGTTACCTAGGCTTTGTTTGATTTTAATAGAAGAACTAGTCACCCTTTAGGGATCCTTCCTCAGTTTCCCGTAAATTTGGAGGGAAAATTGTCTATGTTGATGTCATGGTAGTCCAAGACCCCTTGGATTTCGATTTACTCCTTGGGAGAGAGTATGTTTATGCCATGAAATGTATTGTGTCCACTCTTTTTCATGTGATATATTTCCCTCACGATGGAAGAATGGTGATTATTGATAAACTTTCCTTTGTTGGACCTGACTTGACCATCAACTCAATGACCTCCCTAAATGGTTCTTATATGCAAATGGTATCGCCCCTACCACATGTCAATTATGTGGCGTTGTCTCCCATGCCTTTAGTTGCTCATGAAGATGAGCCTCTCACTGTAAGCTTAGTCTGTTATGACTTAGATCTGGTAGTTGACATGGTGATCTCCTTGATAGGATATTTATAGTTTGATTTCCTTACTCTCGTCATGACCCTCAACATGTGTTCCTTCTAGAGTGTATTTTTCCATCAAGTGAAGATCTCTTGGAGGCCATGAAAGTTTTGTCCCTTGACATGGTGTCCTTCCAGAGAATTGTCCTCTTGGAATCCATGATCAAGAAAGAATTTGAGCATGGTTTTCTAATTTCAAGCTCATTAAAAAATGAAACCATATTTGAGCATGGTTTTCTAATTTCAAGATCATTAAAAAATGAAACCATCTTTGAGCATGATTTTTTGATATCAAGCTCATTAAAAAATGAAACCAGCTGTGAGGATAGTTTTCACATCTTTGTAGCAACCTCGTTAAAAAATGAAATAGAGATCATGAATATAGTTCTTCTCCTGTGTCAAGCTCATTAAAAAATGAAACAATGGTCTAGGGATTGAACCCGAATTTGCGAGCATAGTTTTTGTTTCTGTGTCAATCTCGTTAAAAAATTAAATAGATTTCCCCCTCTTTGATTGATTCAATTAATTTGTTACGTATAGTATTTGAAGCTTATTTTCATCCTCCTATGTCATTGGATGAAACAAATCTTGGGGGGAAATGATTTTAGCCTTTGGACTTCATGTTGAAGTTGAGCCGCTAGCTTCTTAAGCTGGGGGCTAAGTACCATCCATCCCGATATAATGAATTGGGAAGTCTCAAGCATAGTTTCCTATGGTTCAAGATTGCGTAAAAATGAAACCACCTACCTCAAGCATAGTTTCCCCTAGTTCAAGCTTGTGTAAAAATGAATCCAGGTTCGAGCATAGTTTTGTCTAGTTTTAAGGTTGTGCAAAAATAAAATCTATCCCAAGGATATTTTTGTTTCATTTTAAAGCTTGTGTAAAAATGAAAACAATCTCGAGATTAGTCTTTGTCATTTATCATGCTCGTAAATACATGAGAATAAGTTACCGATATTAGTCTTTGTTCATTCTCATGCTCATAAATCAATGAGAATGCAATTGAGTAGACTTTTATCACTTTTTTTGACTCATAAAGGTTATATGAAAAAGGAACCCCCTAGAGTTCCCTTTAAGCTCTTTTCAGACTCTCTAAACATGAAAGATTGTTGAGCAACCTTGTTATTTTCATGCTCGTAAAAATATTTGAAGAAAACGTTTGATGGGCAATAGTTTATCACTTTTTCAGTCTCATTAAAATAATTTTCAAAAAATGAACTGAGGGAGTCCTCTTTAAGTGTTTTTCAGACTCTCTAAATATGAAAAACCCCCGAGTTTTCTCTCTTTGGACTCGTTAAACAAACATCGAAATACCTATATGGAACTGAACCACTCCTTCTTAGGGTTCATTAAATATACTTTGAGAGACTCATACAAAGGATGAGCTTACATTACAATCATATGTTATCCTCCTCAAGCTTGTGTAAAAATAAAAAAGGTACTTGCTAGAAATGGTGGGGGGGAAATTGGGAAAGAAATGTATCTAAACCCGTATTCTATGGAAGAGTCACCTTTGAACATTACACTCTTTCACTCACTTTGTGTCTAGGTTGAAAAATCTGCTTATCTATTGATAAAACCCCTTTCTAAGATTACAGATTGGTCTATGATCCCTATTGTTGAGTCAGTGTTTTCCAAGACAGTTGTCGTTTCATCAATATGTTCAAAAACATGTTCAACCTAGAAATCTTTCTATTGCGTCGTCCATTTCTACAGTATTTAAGCCTTCTATTGCGTCAGCCATCCCTGAGTCAGTTCTAAATCACTTTTTACTCTAATCTACTTCAAATATTGTTACTTGTTTCGTGTCATTGATGGGGGATAGAATAAGGCCCTCCTGTGACGAGTCTTTTTTTATCGACTTCAACTCATTATCCATGAATTAGACTTAGAAACTAATTGGTACCTTGGAAATTGCATGCCTCAATGGCAGGTTTGCTCGCTTTCGACAATGGGTTTTCATTATTAACCCTTGATTGAGAGATTCCACTGAGTGTTCAACTTCAGCTCATTAATTCACACCCGTTGGATTTTACTAGTGTACCTTGGGATTCATTGACATTAATGGTGATTTCCCTTGCACTTCTTAATGATATTCATTAATGACCAGTAATCAAGTGGTTTCTACCATGTTCGACTTCAACACATGTATTCACATGGTTAGGTTCATACTATAGAGTGGTGGAGATTAAGACCTTGGATCTTTTCTGATAGATTCAGGTTGCATTGGAGTTTATTCATATTGTACTATTGCATAGATCCACAGTGTATGTCTGGTGGATATGTTCAAATTTGAGTCTTTAACACATAGATCCACAGTTTATTTTTGGTGGCTATGTTCACATTTGAGGCATATTGGCATGGATCCACAGTGTATGTTTGGTGGCCATGACCTGTCTTCCTTGACATGGATCTTCACATGTCGGAATTTATGCTTGATTCATTTGTATTCTGAGTGTGGGAATGCCTAACTTAGTGATGATATATTATTGTACTATATTTCCTTGTTTGTTGGTAGGTTTCCGACTGACATGTTCCTTGTTCCCTACACACACTCGACAAAGTATTTAAACTATCACTCTGTTCTAACTTCATACTTTGGGGGGATCTCTATTACACATTATTTTCTTCATCCCTATGACCATTAATTATGTAAACCTATATGTTACCTTCAAAGGGATAAGTCGTCTGAATTCCTGAAGAAAGAAGGGAGAAGAACTTTAACTGAGAGAAGAAATTGTATTTTCCTTTGTAAAAACCCTATTAAGGAGGATTTGCATAGGCTGCACTATACGCAGGGTGTGGTGATGCCTAATTTTTGCACCCTACTCTAAAGATTGACTATGGAGTTTCTGCAGGATGCTTTATAGCTAGGGTGTGTAAATTCCTATATGTGGGAAAAATGAGCATCTTCTCGATGCTTCTAGAAGGAGAGGATTCTATGGTGAGGTGACCTCTGAACGATTTGGATCTTACTCACTTTCATGATTTAGTGGGATCATCCTAACCTCCTCAACTTATCCTCTTCAGCTTATAAAAGGAGAGGAGCTCTCATGGAGAAAGTTAGTTGGATTGAGCTTGGTTTTTGTAGTTTGGATTCTTTGGAGATTGTATATTGGCTTTGAGCTTTGCTTTGTCAAGATAGATTGTGAGTAGCTATCAGATCCATGATCTCAAAATACTTGGAGCAAGAAGTGTGTGGGAAGCAAGGAACTGTTGGAAGGAACCTGACAACATCAAGGAATATGGTTGTATATTTCTTTCATATTCTTTAATACAGATGTCCTTTTCTTTCCTATATGAATTTTATTTGTTCATATTGTATGATTCCTTAATCACGTACATAGTTTCATATCAAATAGACACTGTTATTCTTGTCTCCATTGGCTTGTGTTTATTTGCATATATTTCTCCATAAGCCTTACGAAGGAGCTTGGATTGCATTGGCAAAGTCAGATCTTTGATATTTAAAAGGTGTGTTCTAGATCCATTTCTCATTTGATAATTGAAATCTAAGGAAATAGTAGTGTAATGTATTTTTTTGTTCTAGTTTCATATTGAAGTTAGGGGGCTTGATTTGTGTCTTCACTTAACAATTAGCCTGATAACAGACTAGATCAACAGTCTAAGTCCCCCTTCACAACCAACGGTCGAGATCTATTTCAAGACTCCATGCTTCAGGAGTTTGGGATGTTCCAACCTCTGTTTTTCCCTGAAGTACTCCATACCTGAAGTTCTGGATTAGGTGACATGCGTCCACCCAAATCAATGACTCTGGCCCACTTTGGGACTTCGGCCTTTGGGATTTTCAACCTCTCCATATTCACTTTCTCCCAAAGTTCTTTCACATGGATTTCATGATCTTTCGACGCGTGTCTCCCACAGATCAATGCCCACAAACCACTTTGAATATTCAGGGTTTGGGAGTTTCAAAATCTTCATATTCCCTTTCTCCTGGAGTGTTTTCACCTGAAGTTCACGGTTCTCTTCCATGTGTCCTTCTAGTTCTAACAACTATGATTCACTTTGACTATTCGGTCTTCAGGAGTTTCAAATCCTCTGCACTCACCTTCTCCCGAAGTGATTTTACCCAAAATTAACGATCTATCGATGCGTGTCCCCCTCATATTGATGGCTGCAAATCGCTTTGACTCTTCAGGCTTCAATAGTTTAAAATCCAATGCACTCACTTTCTCCCAGATCTCTTTCACCTGAAGTGGATGATCTATCAATGCATGTCCCCCACAGATCGATGACTACAAATTGCTTTGAGTCTTCGGGCTTTGGGAGTTTCAACTCCTCTGCACTCACTTTCCCCGGGACTGTTTTCACCTAAAGTTGAAGATATTATGCCACCTATCCCTATGGATGATGGATGGTCCCTAAACTCTTCAGGACTTCAGTGAATCCTTTATCCTGTGTGCACAATGAGACTTAAATCTCGCACACTTTTCCTAGATCCAACTATATGGAATGATTATGCTTCCTCTTGGATGGATATTAGTTGATACCTCGGTAAACCTTCAAGGCTTCACTCCCTTTGAAGATTTCTCTCCACTATCTCTCTTGAGATTTGTTTCTTGAACCCTTTGACTCCTTAGAGGGCTACTTTGACACTTAGTTGAACTTCGAATCTGTGCACTCCTTGCAACAGATTCTTACGCAAGACTTAGCTTCTTGCAGGCAACTGTGCACACCTTGCGACAATCCCTTTGAACTCCTTACAAATGGAAGTTTCAATCTATCTCTTTTGAGATTCTGAGTTGAAATAGACTCTGTCAATGCACTTCTTATGGACTGTATGCAAACCTTGCATGAACTCAACGAAGAGAAATGATTGAAGCTTATCCAAATGCTTCACAGTTTCATGTACTCAATAACATAACTCATTCATTCGTGAAAACAGAAAATAGAATGGAAACTGTAAATAGTATCAACACCATGCGTTGGGTCAATATCCCTCTATTATATTCATTCAAGTGTAAATGGCTACAGCTCTAAAAAAAAATATCTTACATTCAGTAACAACTATCTCCTACTAATCGATATCTAGCCCTATTCAGGAATATAATGCATCTACTTATACAAGAGGTCCTCTAGGGTTACTTCCAAATACCAATCTAATCGAAATAAAAGCTTACATCTACTTAGTCTTATTACAATAAATGTTTGTGACAGACAATTTAAGGTGAATTTTCAGATACACGCCAAAATCAAATAACTCAAGGATGATCTGATCTCTCCTAGTTTGACACGATCAGTCAACCTCCGACCATTTAAAACTTCTATGATCCATCATTTACTCAGAAGTTATATGAGATACACTATCTTTCAAAATTTAAACTTTTACTCAAAAGGAGAGTTAGGCATTGCGTTTTCATCTCATGTGGCTTTGTTGACGATGATCCTACTGTTGGACACACCTACCACACTTAGAGGGGGGTGTGAATGAGTGTTGGGATCTTTTTCCCAAAACTTCCCTCTTACATAAAACTCATTAGTTATCATTCGACATTTTCTCATTACTCATTGCTATCATTAATAATCAGTTATATGTGAATACATATCAGCAACATATATCAGCAATATATCATCAATAAATCATCTCCACAAGGAACACAAGATGTATGTACAATTTTTATTTTTATTATGGACTTCAATCCGAGGGTTTTTTAGCAACAACTGAATAGAGTACAACTCTACAAGAGCACCAGATCTATATGAAAGACTCAACTTACATTCATAGCACCAACTAAGATGAGGCAACAATCCTCAACAAATATCAATCTATACCATAAAAAAGAGCATCAACCATGCACCAACCTGTGCCAAACAACCTGTAATCAACATGTACCATAAACAAGTGCATCCAACCATGTAAAGTATATACCAATCATTTTTCAACTACTCATAAACAATAAATCATCAATATGTACCAACATCATCAACTATACACCTCATGAATGTGCCACTCATCAACTGCTTGTCTCAACCATGACTAGTTTTCGATTATTCAACAACCCTAACTTGAAATAATAATAAATTTGTACCTGTACTGAATAAATATCTAAAACTGATACACAATGTTCTTCAATGTGTTTTATAAAATTCATCGAAGTGGCTCTACTTGGAACCTGTCAGAAAAGGAGTTATAGCAAAAATGGCATACCTTGCTTAATTCTGGCTTATTCTAGAGAGAGACCTTGTAGACCATACCCCGAAAAAAACTATTTTATGAAATGATCTAAAAATGTTACCGAGAATACTACAGACTGTACCCTAACTGACACATTTATTCTCACTAAATTTGGATCTTTTATGAATAATTTATGACGTTTTTACTCGAAACACCTGATTTTGACTAGTTTCAGGACTAGACACAAACCCTATTTTCCACAGTGTAACTCCAAAAATACAATGCCCCACAAGATGAATTTGTAACCACATATACTTGGCTATGTTTTCTCACTTTCATAGCAATTTCAGGATCTGAATCATTACATACAAAAAAGTTATAGAGAAAATGGTGAGATGACATGAAAATAACATACCTTAGAAAGCACCATCAAAATAATTTATCCTTCCTTGCATTTCGGCCTTCTTTTCTTCACTTTCCTCAGAATTTCGGCTTAGATATCCTTGGTTACCTCAGTCACCTATAGATATTGAATATCCTCAAGTGTTCCACACTAAAAATGCTCAAGAAGCTCTCCATCAATACTCCGAAATATATTCCCACAAGAAGCTCTCCATTGATCCACAAAAAGGATGATCTACAAGAGACCATTGCTATCTTATTTATACTTTCATNGAACAATTGAATAGAGTAAAACTCTACAAGAGAACCAGCTCTATATGCAAGACTCATCTTACATTCTCAGCACCAACTGAGATGAGGCAACAATCCTCAACATATATCAATCTGTACCATAAACAAGAGCATCAACCATGCACCAACCTGTGCCAAACAACCTATAATCATCCTGTACCATAAACAAGTGCATCCCACCATGTACCAAGTATATACAAATCATGTGTCAACTACTCATCAACAATGAGTCATCAATATGTACCAGCATCATCAACTATACACCTCATGTATGTGCCAACTCATCAACTGCTTGTCTCAACCATGACTAGTTTTGGATTAGTCAACAACCCTAACTTGAAATAATCATAACTTTGTACCTGTACTGAATAAATATCTCAAACAGATACAAAATGTTTTTCAGTGTTTTTTAAGAAATTCCTCCAAGTGGCACTACTTGGAACCTCTCAGAAAAGGAGTTATAGCAAAAATTGCATACCTTGCTGAATTCTGGCTTATTCTAGAGAGCGACCTTGTAGAGAATTCCCCGCACAAAATATTTGATGAAATGATCTAAAACTATTAAAAATAATACTATAGACTGTACCCTAACAAAAAAAATTTCTCTCAATGAATTTGGATCTGTTATGAAGAAGTTATGACGTTTTTACCCAAAACACCTGATTTTGACTAGTTTCAGGACTAGCCACAAACCTTATTTTCCACAGAGTGTAACTCCAAAAATACAAATACCCACAAGCTGAATTTTTAACAAAATATACTTGGCTATGTTTTATCACTTGCATAGAAATTTTAGGATCTGAATCATTATAGAACTAGTTTCAGGACTAGCCACAAACCCTATTTTCCACGGAGTGTAACTACAACAATACAATGACCCACAAGCTAAATTTTTAACCTAACATACTTGGCTATGTTTTCTCACTTGCATAGCAATTTCAGGATCTGAATAATTATAGAAAAAAAGTTATAGCGAAAATGGTGAGATGACCTGTAAATAACATACCTTAGAAAGCACCATCAAAAGAATTTATCCTTCCTTGCATTTCGGCCTTCTTTTCTTCACTTTCCTCTGAATTTCGGCTTATATATCCTTTGTTACCTCAGTCACCTATAGA
>JASDQU010205950.1:0-15012 GCA_032191745.1 Picea mariana
AACTCAAGACAATGGTTCCAGTTCCTTTTTATGAAATGATTTCTTCAATATCTTGTAGTTGATCTCTTAACTGAGAGAGATTCTCACAGAGTATGATGTTATGCTATCCTCTGTTAAAAATTAAATTAAAAAGTACCTAGGCAAGTGTTTTTCATCACCTATGAACCTAAGGGGTGAGAAAGTGCCTAATGTGGACCCTAGTCATTTAATTTGTGAGATGCAAATTAAAAGGTGACTTTATGACTGTAGTGAGGGGTTGAGTGAAGAGACACTCAATCTCAACCACCCATCTAATCCAATCTCAACCGTTGGATTGTGAAACTCCTCACCTACCACCATGAGGTCGATTAGGGTAGGAGGGCACACCCTAGCTAGGGTTGATTCACTCATTTTTGAGAAGAGAGCAAGAGAGAGGTCGAGCTTGAGGAAGGAGGCAACATTTTCAGATCTAGAGCACACATCCCAACGTTTCTAGCTAGCACATTTTCCAAGGAAGAGTTCAACATTTAATGCAGTCCATATAGTAGAGATTTCAAGAGGATGTACAACCATTTTCATGCACAGAAATAGATGGAGACAACAGTTAAAGTTCTAAGGAGGTTGGCATTCATTCCAAGGCTATCATACAATAAATTACTTGCACAGAAACCGAGGATCTGCTTGCATTAATTTCAGGGTGAAATTCTGTACAGTCCGTACAGATTTGGCATGAATTTCGAGGGCCATACAGTCCAATTTTTGGGCACAATTTTTGAGGAGAAGAGGCATGGATTTCGAGGAGATGTTACTGCTACATATTTCATACAATCTTAGCATAAATTTGACACAATAATCGAGACAGTCCGTACAACATTCATTGCTGGTATAGTTGTACATATTTCTGGCACAAAAATCGAGGAGCATTTCCAGGACTGTTCAGAAGGATTTATGGCTGAAGAAAGTTTGAGATAAGTTTGTGCAATTTTTGAAGATGAATATGATGTAAATGAAATTTCTCTAAAGATCACAAATAATAAAATCCCTCTCTCACTGGTTTTCCCCTTGTAGGTTTTTCAAGGGTCGTTGTTATACCAAAAATCTCTGTGCCATTTTCTGAGTTTTTATGTGTTGCTGATATATTTTATTTTTCCATTAAAACGATGTTCAGAATCCTCATGTTTCAGTTCTGAAATTTATTTTTATGTTGAGTTTAATTGGCTGTCATAAATCTAGGTTTGGGCATTAAACATTGGCTGAAAAATCAGCTAGACTGAAACTGGGTTGGGTTTGAAATTTTACATGGTATCAGAGCTGAGTTGAAGAGAAGAAGAGATATTTTAGCAAGTTATAAAATTGGGACAACAATCACTTCATTGGACATAATTTTGAATTTTTCATTTTCAGTAGAAAAGGGTCAATGGCTACAAGTTTGAGGGTTGAGGACAAACTTGATGCGGCAACAAACTTTGGTTATTGGAAGGAGAGGATGATCTTGTTGTTGCAAGAAAATGAGTTGTGAGACATTGTTGAAAATAACGCAACACATCCTGTGGTTGTACCTACTGATGCTACTCTTCTTGCAACATACACTAAGAAGAGTATCAAGGCTAAGAGGATTATTCTTGATGCCATCAAGGACTATTTGATTCCTCACTTGACGGGGAAGACAAATGCCTATGAGATGTGGGAGTCTTTGACGAAGTTGTACCAGAGTACAAATGAAAACTGGAAGATGATTTTGAGGGAAAAACTGAAGAGCATAAAAATGACCAAGGCTGAAAATGTGGTCACATATCTTACCAGGTTGACACAAGTGAGAGATGAGCTTGGAGTTGTGGGGGAGGCCATAGTTGACAGTGAGCTTGTGAAAACAACATTGAATGGAGTTTCCAAACAATGGGCTGTTTTTGTAGAGGGCATTGTGGCTAGGGAGAAGCTTCTCAATTGAGAACATCTTTGGGATGACTTTGTTCAAGAGGAGACCCAGAGAATTTATGTACATGACAGTTCATCTACAGGTCATGATGAGGAGAATGTGGCTCTTGCNTAGTTGACAGTGAGCTTGTGAAAACAACATAGAATGGAGTTTCCAAACAATGGGCTGTTTTTGTAGAGGGCATTGTGGCTAGGGAGAAGCTTCTCAATTGAGAACATCTTTGGGATGACTTTGTTCAAGAGGAGACCCAGAGAATTTATGTACATGACAGTTCATCTACAGGTCATGATGAGGAGAATGTGGCTCTTGCTGCCAACAACAAGAAGAAGTTCAAAAGAGGTCCTAAGGAAGGAAACAAACCGAAGGATGAAGGGAAGAAGGAAATGAGAATAGTCAAGTTCTTTGCATGCCACAAGTTTGGGCACTATGCATGTCAGTGTCTGAACAACAAGAAGAAACAAACAATAGCTTCAACAATGATGGAAGAGTTCTCCACCAAGTTTGACAACGAATTTTCTTTGGTTGTGTGTCTTTCCACGAGGACCACTCTTTCAGATATGTGGTATATTGACAGTGGTGCCTCTCTCCATATGATAGGGGTTCATGAGCACTTGATAGATCTTACCGAGATTGGTGATGTTGAGGTGGTGCTTGGAGATGATCGGGTGGTCAAGGCAGTTGGTTGCGGGAATGTATCATTTTATAGGGAGTCTTTTCCTCCCATGTTGTTGAGAGAGTTCTGTTGACGGGCAAAAATGAACGCTCGCCAACTGGAAGAGTGGATCCGGTCCAAGGTTGTCTAAATAACCCAAGCCATTTGGGATGATCCACCCCAACGGGTTTAGCGGCTCCGTTGGCCGATCTAAGTCCTAGGAAAACAAAAGAAAACTAACTAAAGGAACTAATCTAAATGAAAACAACAATTAAAGAAAACTAATAAACGAATCTGAAATATATATATATATATATATATAGTTTATTGTCTAATATTATACAACAATAATTCTATGAAACTAAATGTTCAGCTATCAACAAAATTAGATCTTAATCACAAATGTACAATATTTACAGATTACAGATTTTAAATGAAAACCTGCAAAAATCATTTGTAAACTGTCCTATGACAACAAAACTATTGTTTTTTGATTTTTATAATTTCATGAAAAAGAACTAAAATTATAACTATCTAAGCTGAGCAATTAAAATAGTAACCCTAACTATAAATTTAAACTATATATATCTATCTAAACTACTTAAATAACTCTAATAAAATAACATGTGATAACACTTTCCAATTTGTCTTGTGTAAAGGATCCAATTCATCTGTTCGATGGGAGGAAACCCGCACCAGATTCTCTGTAAGATTCTTGCAAATAGGAAGCAACAATGCTCTTTGAATATAAATGACAGGACAAACAAGACATAAAAATGACAACAATCTTATGATTTAAAAATCATCACATTTAGATAAACCTGTATGCGAAGATCAGTACAAAATGATTCATTTAACGAAGAAGGTAAACCTTTAATTCATTAAATGGAAACAAAGTAATTGTTGTACTTTAAAATAAGAGAGATCAGATAAAGACAACACATAAACCAAATCACATCAACCTGTAATGAATCATGATAGCTAAAGTAGTCAATAATTGATTGCGAACTGATATAAAGAAAACTTGAAATAAAAGTTTGATATATTGAAAGCTAAAGCCGTTACAAGACATCAACTTTCATCCTAGTCTGTATTATAAATCCATAGGCTGGTTCTCCCAACAATCGATGATGGGTCTATTACAAAAAAAGTAACAAGTATTTAAAGATCACAGTGTAAAACATCCCTGTGGGAATTATCAAAACAATTTACAAAAAATCTGGGAACAATCTCCCAAGTCCCTATTTCTGACTAAAGCTAACAACCTATAACAAAACTATATCACAAAAGTATCTCCTAAACTACCACAACATATCCAATTGGTCATTGAAATTCGTATGCACCTGAAAGTGGACAAGAATAGACAAGTTTAGATGACATTTTATTTGTAAAACTAACAAAAATTTAAATTTTAAGACTAGCTACAGAATCTCACGATTCTGTAGCTGGTCTAATTTGCAAACAAAATCGTTTTTAATCAATCCAAAACTAACAGAAATATATTCGAATTATTAAACCAAATCTTTAATCATTAAATCAACACAAAGAAAATCGCTCATGCCAGAAGTGACCAAATCTTTATGCCAATTTGAAACAGACAAAAATCGTGTTCAACCGAATGGTAATAGAGACACATGCAATCTGTTCGACACTTGTTATTACCAATTCAGAGCAGACAGAATCATTTAGACAATTTGAAACCAATGAAATCATTTTCATGAATCAATTTCAATCGACACAAACTATAACCGATCAAACAAATTATTCATTTAATACAAACGCAATATTTTATGTCGACTCAGAAATTAACAAAATCGTTTTTTAAATCAAAAGATAACATAGCCATATCAAATCTGTGTTTGATACCAATCTAACTCATACAAATAATTATGCTAATTCAAGGCACGCAGTATTGTTTGCAAATCAAAACAAACAGAAATGAATCAAACCAGTTTGGGGCCAACACAATCGTTATGCAAAATCGTATCAATCAAAACATAGCTACATGATTTTAGCAAACAAATCTTTTATACAGGTCGAATGCAATCATAATCCAAACGAAAACATTTATTCAAAATGAAACAGAATCGTTTTTGGTAAATCGAAACAGAATCGTTTCTGATAAATCGAAGTCAACATGATTGTTTTGAATTAAAAACAAACAGAACTAATTGAAATCAAACTCAATCGACTACCCTGATTCAAACGTGCAACATTGTTTCAAAGGTAAACCAAACAGAATCGAAAATAAACCAATTGTTTATACTAATCTGAGAACAATAAAATCACATTAACCAAATCATAGCTATATCTGATTTTAGCAAACAAATCTTCTGTACATGATTCATAACGATATCATTTTTGGTAAAACGAAAATAACATAGTCGTTTTGAATCTATTAAAAAAAAATAGAACTAATTGAAGACACACCCAATCAGTTATATTAATTCAAACCAACTCATAAAAAAAAATTGATGTTGAAACACATACCTGTGCAGTAAGAAAATGCTTCGATCATGATAACTTTGAATTGACAAAGTCTGTTGCTGCCTCGACATTCTTGAAGACAATTGAACCAGTGGTTTTTTGTTTCTTCTCATTGGCATGTAGCCTATTGTTCTCCTTTGACAGCACTGTAACTCGTTCCTCTAAAGATTTGATCTTGGATTGCAACAGGGGAACGTCGGTGTAATAACGTTCAAGCCAGGCATTACATTGAATACAAGGTGGTTGATTTGGCATCACAGGCGAGGGTTCTTTCAAGTTACCATGGGTGTCACTGTGAAGCCTAATTCTCGGGAATTTAGGATCGTTCTTGAGGCACGGAGGTAAATTGGAAACATAGTCATAGGGTTCCATAGAGAATAATCCATGAGAATAGGGGTATTCCTCAATCAAGAAACGTTCAATTTCGAAGTCCTCATCCTTTCTCAGCACTATTGGCTTCTGGTCAACGTTTTTCTTGGGTTTATTCCTCACACATCTGGATATCCATATCGCATTTTTCTTTCCCTTACTGTTGACACCAGTATCACCCTTACCTTTCTTCCTCACAGGCTTCTTAGCGGTCTTAGTCTTTTCTTTGGCACACAGATCGGACATGGTATCGGGTAGGTCAAGGTCGGGGAAATTCGAGGGTTTGACAGGGGGTAGAAGGATATGAAGTGGCATGGCTGGCCCAACTAGAGTTTCAGTAACCACAACCTTGTCCACTTGGACATATTCAGGAGTGGAAAACCCATTCCTTGACAGGAAGGCTTGCCAACTATCTCCACTAAACCTCAAACGATGAACGATAAAGACTTTGATCAAGCAGTAATGGAAAAGGCTGCTATTAGCCTTTTCACACTTGAATCATTTGGACATCTTGTAAAGGCTACATAAGAGATAATGTGGCATGTTTAGAGGATAGCCTATAAAATTCATCAATAACTGAAGATGATACAAAAATACCAAGCCATAATGTCCTGTGCAGGTCACAAACTGTTTAACGATTGCCAATAGGTCGTGCCACCTGGGTTTGAGGGTATTGACATGCATACCTCTATCACAGCTAACAATCTTTCTCGATGTGAATAAGAGCAACCACGATACCTCGTCTACTTTGGAGTTTTTAAACCACCTTTCCCCTGTAGCTGGTAGTCCTATAGCTGAACTTAGGAATTCCTCATTTAGCTCGAGCTGTATGTCTCCGACCTTATCCCTATAGCCGTCGAAGTCAAGGGAGAACTATTGGGCAACCGAAAGGTTAAAACCCTCAAATCTCTGGATAAACACCAACCAATCACTATTTTCCAAATCCTCACGAGCATTGTCGAAAAGCAGGAGTGTTTGGCTGCCATTAGGCTCTATTCACACCATAGGTGCCATAGGCAAGGGTACACAGTGAGCCATGTGAATGGGAAAGGGTTTGGATAGGGTAGACACAAGATCAGATAGCTCAAAAACTTCCCCGAAGCTAGCAGAGGTAACTCGAGATAGGAGGGAGGCATTAATGCCCGAGTGTGCGAGGGTGGTGGAGCTAGATCAACCCATGCAAAACATTCATATCCAAATGTACAACCGACGGTGCATATGGTGATTCAAGTCACTATTGCAATGTCAATAAAACAACCATTGAAAACTATGATGAGTCGACTCGGGTGTTTGTGCAAGCATTAGTATTTGCATGTTTTGTTAAAATCAAAACAATGTTTCGAAATCAGCACCAAGGGTTTGATCATAACAAATATAAGTTGTATGAAATAATTGTACCAAGGGTCTAACCATAATGTCAATGTGTTTTCATGAAACCAATGTGCCAAGGAAATCGATGAAAGACTATAGAACATCAAACCATCAATGTATTAAGGACTCAATGATACTCATTATAATATCATCACAATCTTATAAAAATGAAATCATATTAACAACAAAAGAATGCCAAATGAGTAAAGATTTTGGTGTCTTTCCAACCGTGAGACTACAATTAAATTGGAAATGCAATGAACAAATAGACAAGAGTGACCACAATAATCTAGTGACGATTTTAATGTGACCTCGAAATCAAAGTTTTCACGCTTGTATTCGTGAAAGCGAGAACAAAGGTAGTTGTGAAAATGCGCAAAATGACAGTGTTGTTTCATTCAAAAACTTGCGATGAGGATCAAGGGTTCCAAAGCACTTGGGTAGGAAGATTATAAGAATAAGATAAAACTGCAAAATGGCTGCCAACAATGGCTTCTCACTGGTAGAAACAGTTATCTCTGCCAAAAGAATAAATTCAAATTATGATAACAAGAATAATTCAAACTCAAAAACAACCAGAAAATTGTTTAAACATCATTATTAATCAAATATTCTAGCAGTGCTTAAAGGATGAAAACTGATAACAGTCTTAAGATAAGTGAGCCGCGATATTAAAGATAAAATCTCCAATACTGTTGACAGAGCCACTGCTGCCAGCAGGCGTCCATAGCCTCGACAAGGTTGCCATTTAACCCACTCTGATATCCGTATCTTGCCAAGAAGTTCCAGATCAGAATAAAGGACATGTTAAGGTTAAGAGGTTTCATATTTATGAATTTTCATATACCCGACATTTCTTCGATGCCACCGGGCCTGTTCAATACCCCAATGAAGTTGTCTTGGCGTCATGCATGCATTTACCCGCTGCCAACAGACCTGTTCAGCATCCCGGCGGGTTTACAAGAACTTCCCACAACTCTTTTAATGATTTATTTTGTTTTTTACAGATATATAATCGAGCGGGGTGACACTGAAAATTATGATATTTTAGCATATTTTTTTACAGACCTCAACATAATTTTTTTAGAACTGTCCTTCATTAAGATCCAGAGATGGTTTATTTACAGAACCAACCTTCTAAGGCAGGGAGACATCTTCCGAGTCGTTCCTTTAAGGAACAGGGACATCGTGAGAAGATAATGGATGGTTGTGACAGGTTTACTCACAGATCAAAATCAATTAACTTCTTTCAAACAACATTTTTTTGCCAACACAGATGTAAATTTCAGAAGTAAATAATTGATGTTTACACAATTTATCAGTGGTCATTTCAGTGAAAGAATTTTCTGTTTTTCTTTATCTGAACAGTCCCAAAATTCCAGGCATGTGTATTTCCAAAAAATACAAACTGATGAGTACGAGGGGAAAAATCAAAACCAAAACAGTAAAAAAAAGCAAACAAAAGAAAAATATTTACACAATGTATAAGGGTTGTCATCAAGCGAAATATCTTTTCAGAGCTTGGCCATTCACTGGATAGGTGTCAGGCTATCCCTCTAGATTTTGTAACCGGAAGGAGCTGGGTCCCAATTTCTCAGCAATTAAGAACGGTCCAAGACATAAGTTCTGAAATTTCGTGTACTTTCCTTTTCCCTCATGTGGTTTGTCCCATTTCAAGACAAGGTCACCTACTTTGAAGTTCCTATCAGAGGCAGAGTTGGCATCAAATCAACTTTTGACCACTAGTTGATGCTGATCTAACTTATGTTTATCTTGGGCTCTTACCTCTTCTAGCTTTATTAAGGTGTTAATTCGGTTTTCCAAAGGGGGACAGTCTTCTTCTTGTATTTTCTGTGATAGATGTAGTGAAGGAAGAAGAATGTGTGGTGGAAGAATTGCTTCTTTTCCATAAACAATAAAGAAGGGAGAGTTACCTACAATAGTCTTTGGTGTTACCCTATCAGCCTAGATTGCGTTTAACAATGCATTGTGCCAGTTTTTGTGATTCTCAGATACCGTTCTCTTGATGATTTTAATCAATTTTTTATTTGTTGATTCTGCCAATCCATTGCCCTGGGGGTAGTAACTGGCAGAATAATTCAATTTAATTCCTTTTTCTATAGAGAACTCGCTCATCTCAAGAGACAAAAAATAAGAAGCGTCATCAAATACTAAACAGTCAGGGATACCAAAACGAGTGATAATATTCGAATTTAAAAAGGCGATTACTTGACTGGTATTCACAGTTCTTAATGCGGCAGCTTCAGACCACCTGGTGAAATAATCTATGGCTGTTATGATAAAATTATGCTGCTGTGAGGATGGCGGATTAATTGGACCTATAATATCAAGGCCCCACTACTGAAAATGGGAGTCTACTGAAACGGGCTGTAGAGGAAAGGTTGATTTCTGTATCCGCCCAGATGCTTTTTGACAAATAATACACTTACGGCACAAGGCATGGGCGTCTCTAAAAAGCGTGGGCCAGTAATAACTAACTCTCAATACTTTATGGGCAGTGGTGTCACCACCAAAATGCCCACCAGCTTCTCCTGCATGCAACTCTAGTAAGACTCTTTCTGCTTCATCTTTCTCAAGACAACGCATTAATACGCCATCAAAATTTTGATGAAACATAATACCATTAATCAAATGAAAGGAGGAAGATTTTAATCTTAACGCTCTTATTTTAGTGGGATCCAGGTGACGGGGGGATGACCCATGTTCAAGACAAAATTTTACATCGTCATACTACAGACTGACAGAGTTTTGTGCGCAATAGATTGCCTTTTAATTGTGCTGCCCTAGGTTTGGCATATCGTTTTCTTCTTGCTGTCCTGTTGCTCAATCAACAACTAACTTGCATAATCCTTGGCCTCTCACTATTTGAGCTGGGGTAATTTCTATGTCATACTCCTACAAGGAGGTAACCCAGTTTTCCCTCTTTTCGCTTAATTCTTTCTGCACTAACAGGTTTCTGACGGCTGGGTAAGGGACAATAATTTTCGTACTAGATTTCAAAAGATAAGATCAGAAGTGCTTGACTGCTTTAAAAACAGCGTAGGCTTGCTGATCCATCGCTGGGTAATTAATTTCCACGCCTTTGAAAGTAGATCTCATAAAGGAAATGGGTACTTCATTGTTTTCAGGGTTCTTTTGAGTTAGGACGATAACGTAGGAGCGATCAGAAACAAAAGTGTAATGCGTGAAGTATTGCTAAAAGTCGGGGCTCATGAGAGAGGGAGCGTCTATTATGGCCTTTTTTATTGCATTAAAAGCTCGATTCTCTAAGGGTCCCCAATGATACTGTGCGCCTTTCTTAATTAAATTCTGTAAAGGTCTGACCATTTCGGAGAAACTAGGGACGAATCTCCTAACAAAGTTTATCTGGCCTAAGAAAGACTGCATAGATTTTTTGGATGAGGGAGGAGGAAGTTTCGAGATGACTTGAGTCCTTTCGGGGTCGATAATCATCCCTTTGCTTGACACAATGAATCCTAAAATTTTACCTTGTTCTACTGCGAAGATGGATTTTTTAGGATTTAAGGAAATGTCGTATTTACGACATCGCTGTAGAACGACTCTCAAATGAGCTAGATGATTGGTTTTGTTTTTTGAAAATACAGTAACATCATCTAAGTAAACTACAACGGATTGATTGATTAAGCCTCGGAAAGTGATATCCATCGCTCTCTGGAAAGTGGCACCGACATTAATCAGTCCAAAGGGTATTTTTCGATAAGCGTAGGTGCCCCATGGAGTGCGGAAGGTAGTTTTAAGTTGGTCTAGAGAAGACATCAGTACTTGGTTGTACCCTGAGAAACCATCCAATAAAGATAGCCTCTCAGAACCAGATACCTGTTGAAGGATCTATTCCATGGATGGGATAGGGCAGTTGTCTTTATCAGATGCTCTATTAAGGTTTCGGAAATTGACACAAAGTCGGATTTCACCACTTTTCTTCCGGATAGGGACAAGGTTAGAAACCCATTGACTGTGCCTAACTGGAAAAATTATCTTAGCATTTAGGAGTTTATTCAATTATTTTTTAACAGTCGATTCGAGTTTAGGGAGCATTTTTCTTAACTTTTGTTGAAAGGGTAAAGCTTGGGGTTTCATAGGAATGACGTGTTGTATGATGTTAGGGTAGAATGTTTTAAGGTCATCATACGTCCATGCAAAAACATCTTTAAATTCTTTAAAAAATTTAATAAATGCGAATTTTTCTTGTTCAGAACACCCCACCCCTAAATTAATGCTCTATGGGTTTTCATTAGTTCCTAAGTTTACTTTTTCATATGATAATGAGGAACTATTGGTTTTACAGTTGACCAATTTTTTGAATTTATCTTGAAGATCGTAAAACTTCTCTAATCTAACTACAAATTTAGGGATCGAATTTACCATGTCCAATGAAGATTCAGGAGTTCTCGGATTTGGTATTATCGTGAAATTGCACAAATTGCCGTCATGAGTGCATTCGTCAATTACTGGATCTTGAAAAGTTTCTTCCATATGCAGGAAGATAATAATCTGTTGGTCGTCGTTGAAGACTCTCCAATTCATGATATTGTCGGGAACGGATGGCCTGAACAACAGTTCAATGGAGAATGCATTTGGGGACAAGTCTTCTGCAAGAAAGAGTTTAGAAGCTACGTTAGCTAATAGATCAGCCTTAGAATTATTCAATCTAGGAATAGAATTTATATTGAAAGCAAAAAATGTGTTCATTAAATTCCATACCTCGGATTGGTAGCTTTTAAAATGCGGAGACAAACAGTGGATATAATCTCTTACTTGTCTAACCACGATTTTCGAATCACCAAGGACAATCAAATTTTGAATGTTCATGTCTAAATCTTTTCTGAGGCCCTGCAATAAAGCCTCATATTCCGCTGTGTTATTAGTACATTCAAATTCTAACCTACATGCAATCAAAGTTTTGTTACTTGAGGGATCAATAATAACGCAACCTGTGCCTGCTCCTTTGGACTTTCACCCATCAAAATAAAGAGACCAAATTTGATTTTTATCGGGTGTATGAGACCATTGTATAGAAGCTGTTGGCTTGTTGGTAGCCAACTCATTTTTTTTTAACTGCTCTAAAAAAGATGCCTACACCTCTTGTCTTCTAAATGACAAAGTATCGTCACATTGCGCAACTAGACATTTGTTTCATTTTTGCGACAATTACAATTTGATTTCGATTTAGTTTTCACAACTGAAAGTGTGAAAACACCTCTCTCGTCGGCTGGATTGTCATCATCTTTTATTGATTTTTGAAAGACACTTGACCACTGGTTTATCACATCACTGCAAAAGGTTCTTTCAAACTATATCCATTCACTTTAATTGCGCAACTTGATTTCTTTGATAAAGTATTGAAAATGTTGAGTTATGAGTTATGTTTGATGTCATAAGGGTCATAATTAATTTTGGTTTTATATATGATATAATTCTTATTGTTTTGAAGTCTTAACTTATCGTTTTCATATGGTCATTGGTTGCAATTTTTTTACACTTTGATTATGCTAAAAACAGATTGGCAATATCATAAGTTTGGCAATGGTTTGAGTTTTGTAAAGGCACATTAATCAACCTTTTGGATTTTCGATTGTATGGTTTGAACCCTTGCTCGGTACATTGTTTTGTAAGTTTGATATTATATTGATCGATCATAGTTTTAACTATGCATTGACATGATTGAATGAACATGGGTTTACAACATTTGATTGACACGATGGATCGTTGGTTGATGTTGGATGTCATGTTGGATTAAACTTAACACTTGGCGCATGATTATAACATATGGTGTTGGTTCTGTTTCGGATGAATGGCACGTTGATATGATGATACACCTATTCGGTCGGCCGTAACATTTGGTTTAAACGATTATGATGTGGGATGGAACAACATTGTACACAGTCATTAATACATTGCATGGCGCTGGTAATCCCACCACCTTCACACGCATGCAGTTAATTGTGGCTTCTTTGAGCACTGAAGCTGTTAAACCCTATCGTTTTTTGACCCTGTGCATTGTTTGTTCGGTCCAAACCCCACGATGCACAGAAGCCATGGCTCCTGTCGTAAGGGAAGAGCCCAACGGGTGCCAAGCACTGTTGATGTTTGATGGCGCGTATAGCAACCTGGAAGAATTCGGGTGGCTTGCTTTCATAAGGAAATTTGATGGTTACAACATCACTGTGGCTTGGCAATTTGCATTGTCATTCGATGGCTGCCGAGCCAAAATTGGAGATGTCCAGCTTGAAATCACTGAACAATTTCTCAGCTCGACAACCAGCCTGCCTGTCTCGGGACAAAAATGGTCGAAAAGTTACAAGGTTAGTGATGTCCCGTGGAAATTGTTATTTCAGTCTCGGACAGTGAACTCATGCGACAGAGGTTTGCCTGCAAATATGTTGAAACCCCGTTGGTATGATCTCTTGATGATTATCAAGCAATTCGTTACTTGTGAAGGCAGGTATGGATTCATTTTCTTGTTTCACCTGCGTTTATTAATGGTTTTCATGGGGTTCGAACTTAGCATGCCCCATTATTTGCATCGAAGTTTGTTCAAAATGGCTAAAAGGTACAAGTGTAGCCAAGCTGATACCAGCCTCTTCCATGTGGGGTTGATTAAAATGATATTGGTCTATGAATTAGGGTTGCGTCATGATTCTTGGCATGATTTTCTCATCCGTAATGGCTTTGAAGAGTCTAACCCTCCACAGGTCGATAAGCCCATGGTAATCGAAACCCAACCTGTTCCCCCTGTGCCTTATAACGTTTTGCTACCCAAACCTAAACCCGAGTCACCTACGAGTGTGCCTATGGCTGTGACTAAACAGGCCACAGCTCCTAAGCCTACAACCAGAAAGACTAAAGCAAAGACTGGTGTTAACACTAGAGGAAAGAAAAATGCGAGGTTAATCTCTCGCATGGCGAGGAATAAATCTAAGCCCCCTGCCAAATCAGAGCCTATTGTGGTCAACGAAGACACCGATTTAGACATTGAACGTTTTCTCGCCGAAGAGTTACCCTACTCCGAGGGCTTGTGTGGAAAACCTCCTTATGATTTTGTCAAAAACTTACCTCCTTGTCTGCGGGATAACCCTGAATTCCCTGGTATTGAACCACCTCATGAAACCCTTGGTGAATCATCAAAACCCTCAACTGCTCAACCTGTTCCAGCACCTTGCGATCAGTGTGGGTTATGGTTGGAAAGGTACTACTTGGATGTACCTACGTTGCAATCCAGAATCCACGATTTGGAAAACCAAGTGGCAAAGCTCACTGGTCAGAATGCCAAGGTGCAACCCTCCGACAAGAAGCAACGAACCACGGGTTCAATCCTGTTCAAAAATGTCGAGTCTGCTACTGCAATTGTCAATTCAAAATTGACATAGTCTCAGCAACTGTGATGGTATAATTTTCACTCATTTATATTACTCTCTGTGTACATATTTTGCCTGCTCTGTTACATAAGCATGCTTTGTTGTATATAATGTTTGTTTTATGAATCAATTTTGTTATCGTTTGAGATTTGATTGGATTTGGTTTTGATTCGATGGATCATCGAATAGATATGATTGTTTAAATTTAGCTCGCTTCTCTGTTAATAAGACAAGTTGTTAATGGACTGTTGTTGGTATTCCGATTTTCGAATACAGTCAATGATATAATTCGAATTGGTTATGATATGAGTATGATTAATAAATGGGTTAACTGTTTCAATTTCCTTCGACCAAATTTCATACTTTTCTATTGATACATAACCGAATCGTAACTGATGTAATTCTCATTGATTGCAACTTATTCGATCCATATATTGTTTGAATTGGATCCTGATTAAGGTCACGATATTATTTCTATAATTAACTCCGTAAAGATTTGTGTGGATTATTGCTCAGTTCATGAATCTGTAGATTTTATCATGCCTCTGTCCATTGACTGTGTAAAGATTCTTGAGGCGATATGATTTCATCCGATTACAATGGAGGCTGTTTACACATCATGCTTTCAATTAAAGGATATCAATTCGTTGCTATAACTAGTCGATGACAGTTATGACTATACCTGTGAACTGTTGGAAATTCAACATACAAAGTCTATGGCTAGATTCTATGGATAAAGTTATGCCTGTTGTATCGTGACAGCTTTCTATATTGGCAATTGATTAAACGATATGCAAATCAATAATGGTTGTTTTGTATAT
>JASDQU010205952.1:0-13174 GCA_032191745.1 Picea mariana
CAAACTAGAAATAGGGTTAGGCGTAAGTTTTCTTTACTTGTCTGTAAACAGACATTACTCCATTAAGGGATTGGCTAGGTTAGGGTTAGGATTAAGTGTCTAAGCTTGATTTCTTCGCCCCTACGAAAATGACTATTGCTTCCCTTGCCCTGTAGCTACGCTAGCCTTGCGCCTTACTCGCCACTCCCTATGCTTACTCTCCTAGTGCATATGCCACCTCCTTCCCGCTTGTCCTAGTCTAAGCCCTTTTAACTTTTCACTTAAAACTTGATTAAAGTAACTTCCGACCTTATGTTTATTAATTTACGCCGAAAGGCACACACCTATTGACAATGGGCACAATTAATGATCTTTTAATCTTATTTAACCTTAAACCATTATCTGATGGCTATGCAATGAAGATGATAGCATATTCTCAGTCGTCCTCCAAAATCAATGGGTCAGATTTATTGTTCAAAACTTTCTTCCATTATGGAATCCGTTAACATGTTTACTTATTTATTTATTTATTATTTATTTTTATTTTAACATTTACCTAATCACATAAAAAAAAATGTTGTAAGGTTATATAATTACCACGTTTAATGATTAAGTAGGATTAAACCGTGACATCTAAATAATTATCCCCAACTGCCAGCCATGTTTCAGCGTTCACCAACGTTATGTATCTTTCAGCATTAGTGTTCTTCTTAAGGCGCTTCGCTTGGTGGGTGGTCTTGGGTATGACAATTAAAGTATTTATATGTGAAATTATTGGTAAAAGTCACATTGTGTGGTGCGTTGGTAGGGCGGATTTTGTAAAGACTTTGCATTGTGGTGGAGGTTCGTGGTTCAAATCTCACGGACTCCATTTAAATTTATACTTAGCCCTATATTATTAAATTATTTAAATAATTTAAATTTACACTAGCGTATTAATACCTTTAAATAAATTATAAAACTAAAATTTAATTAAAATAAAAATAAAAATAAAAATTTAATTATTCAAAAGGGCATATTAATATTTTAAAATAAACTATTAAACTAAACATTAATATATATAAGAAAATCCTTGGCATTCGCTGGCAGCCTTTAAGGTCGGGCTTCTGGCATGAGGCCCACGTGCCCGGCCTCTGGCTCTCAGTACCAAACACCTAAGCTGTTCCTTAATCCTAATGTTGCCTCACTTCCGCCTCTCGCCTCTTTTCTCTACTCTTGGCGCTGGTGTTGGTAATGCCCGCCATCAACATTGTTGAGCTTCTGGTAAGGGAATGGGATTGACATTGGCAGTGCACCAGAGTTTTCCACATTTGTAATTTCTGAACGTAGAGTAATTTTTGCATTATCATCATCTTCACTGCTGCTCTCATCGTTGCTACTACTCTCATTCATAGAATGAATCTTTCTGCTCAACAGAGTATTCAAATGTAGTTGCTCAGCTATGGCTGCTCGAGTTCCCTTGTCCTGTTTCTCCAGTCCACGTTTTAATACTCTCTTTTCCCATTTCGATGTATTTTTATGCTTCAAAGTCATTCGTTCCTCTGCACGCTTGAACTCCTGCTTCATGGCATATTCCTTTGCAACTTCAGGATCATTAGGTATTTCACCTAAACCTGCTTTTACCCTTTCCTTCTTTAACAGGCGGTGATATGTCTTAGACTTAATCTTTTTAATGTGCTTTGCTTTCAACTCATGGAAAAATATAAGGTTCCGCATTTTTGCAAGTGGGCCCTAGCGTTCCCTTACTTGTTTAACAATAAGCTCATTTAATTCAAGCAGCTCAACACCATCACTTTTCTGATCTTCCACCATACTTGTGCTCTGTAGCAAGGACTCAATTTCTTTTTCGAATGCTATTGTTGGAGTAAAATCATATGCTATAACCCCAGTACCAGTTTTCCCTACATCTACCTTTTGATCAAGTTTGATCGTTGAAGCCTCCCTATTTTTCTTGACAATTGGTCGCCACTTAGTAACATCTTTTTTGTGTGTACATAAGCTGCTTTTATTTCCATCCTTTCCTTAACAACCTTAGGCAATGGTGCCTCCACCGGCATAGCATTCTTTTCTAATTGCTGCATCCTCTTCCTGAGTGACCCAAAGCCTGAGCTCCCATAGAGAGGGGCCATCAGATCTTGAATACTCACATTTTCAGTAGTACCTTATGCTTTTTGGTTTAGGTTAAATTCAGATTTTGGATACGCCTCAGATACAACAACTTTCTTCCTCCTTTTCTTTCCTTCAACAGAATCTGAATACATTCCAGTAACAGCTTGAAACATTTTCTGGTGTCTCTCACTATCCTCCTGATCACCTTCCTCTTCCTCCTCCTCCTCTTCTTCTTCAACATCAACCCTCGTCGTGATGGAACAACTGGCTTTGAACTAAAACACACTCATATGTATGTATGACACATACATTCTACTGGGAAAAGACCCCGTCCTTTCAACTCTGGACGGTACCCATGTTGAGAGCAGAGCTTGCCAAAAGTTCACAGTGCCCACCTGAGAATTTAAAGGTGATCTGTGCGGGGAAAATCCTCAAAGGTGAATCAACGGATAAAAATCTTAGAGACATAGGATTGAAGGCCAATTCAAGAATTTTGATAAGTAAAGTTGACGTGGATCAAGAAAAGGCTATAACGATGAGCTCGATGCCTAGAATCGACTTTCTTGTATCAAGTATGTATTTTTCTAGGGCTTAGTCTTAAATTTTTCCAGGTAAATTATCAATTTTCGAGGAACTGTGTTGTCGTCATTTGTGTTTTTGTTTTCTTGTAGGCCACAGTTTACGATAGTCTCTGTAATTTCATTGGAAGGAACGTACTAAGGGTTACCTTTTGAGAATCCCTTTTATGGCCTTTGGTTATCCAGGGCTTAATCCTGATGAAAAAGTTTCATTATGTTGGCAAACAGATCTTTTTTGGGAGAGATTACTTAATGGCCTTTTTTTTTTTTATATTTTTGTTCAATTTTGTAGACCATGTTCTGATAAGTCTATAGTTTTGTTGGGCATAGTATACTTTGAGGGACTTGTAGTTTTCCTTTGAAAACCTTGTATGGTTATTTGTTTAACCAAACAACAATCTGGGGTAGAATGTTGTGTTAAACCATGTAGGTAATTTTTGCACTTATATTTGAGAAAAGAAATCATGTAACGAACAGACACACAGACTATAGTTTGTATTAAACATGACGAGTACGTCTATATACAACCATTAACCTAAACTAGGGGGTGGCTTTCCTTTCACCAAAATACTCGGTCGGTGTTTACCCTGCGTGGGCTCTGTTTTTTTTTCTCTTGTTTTTTTTTCCTTGCATAGAACTTTTAAATTTTCCGCAAAGAACATATAATCCTAGGTTAAATCATGTGTAGGTTAAATTTTCCTGTTTTGTTCTCTTTGGAAAACATGTTTGGAGCAACAACTTTTTATTAACATTGGTTTTAAACTTCACGCATACTGAGACTGTATTAAACACAACTTTCCTTTTTCACATTTTTGTGAAAAAAATGGGATTTTTGGGAGCTTGTCTATGTATTTATATTTTGGTTATTAAGTAAGGAATCCACCATTTGACATGATTATCCACCTTGATTGACATATTAATTGAGGTAGATTTGGGGGCTGGATAAATTTTACATGAAATGGCGGTGGCAACCTTTGGGCTACAATCTTCCCAGGTCAGTAGATATCTGCCCAAAATTTTCTGGTGAATGTTAGTTTGAACTCTGCTAAATCTTAAATTTTAAAATCTTATTTAATAAGTTGCTAGAATATATCAAGAAGAGGCAATATAAAATTCTTAGTTTCCTAAAGTGAATAGTAAAATTTTACTGAAGGTAAAAAAAAAATACAAAATATAATTCATTTAAGAAAATATGCACGACTAACAATTATAGGATGTGTAATGCAATATTCTTTTTCAATTCATATTGTTTATTTATATTTAGATTTGTTTATCTATTATCAAAATAATAGTGCGTTTGGTTTGCAGGTTAGGTGGGACTGGAGCTAGAGCTTGGAGCTGGGAACTTGGCCCATAGGCCCAAATTTCAAACTAAGACACTCTGATACCATATGTAGGTGCCGAATTAAATAAACAACCATTTAATTTACAACATAACAGTAAAAGTCAAGAAATTTCTATAATTTAGCACATTCGCCTACAAATTTATCAATTATAATAAAATTTTATAAGAGATTAAAACAATGCATAATTTGAAATAAATACCTAAACCTGATGCTATTAACCCTCCGTTTGTCCGCAGCTTACCTCCTTGACCTCTGCTGCAAAGCACTGCCCAAAACCTAGTTCTTCCCTGCCAACTAGGTAACTTCCTAGCTCCAGGATATCAACGGATATCCTGGCCCCTGTGCCCAAAACCTCTAGCAACCTCGGTGCACTGATACAATCCCACCCCAAAATTTTGCTTCTCTCTGCAAATCCCAGAGCTCCCAAAATCCATCCCCAACCTCCCGTAGAATGCCTCCCGTCAACCTCCTTCCCTTCCTTATCCCTCCTTCACTCACTTTCCCCCCGCCTCATTTACCCCCTACCTAACTCATTTATTACCTTCTTATCCTTTTCCGTTAATGCCCCTTATCCCCTTTATTTAATATCTTATCCTCCTGCAATTAATAAGTTATCCCTTGTTGTGTACGTAACCTTTCAATTTAACTATATAACCTATTAATTTATTAAATTTAATACTCATGTTTTTAAATGTAATAGGTAGTTTAATTAATCAATTAATTAACAAATTGCAACCATTAATTAATCAATAATTATTTAATTAGTTTTATTATACCTATCCTGTTTAATTAATACCATATTAATACGATTAATCCCCTAATTAATTTTTACTTAATAATCCTTCACATTTGTTCAACTAGGGTTGTTACAGCCTAGTTTTCAACATTGAGCCTGAATTGGGCCGTATAAGTGGTTATTGAAGAAAATGTTAATAAGGAATGGTTTTCGAGAGAGAGAACATTCAAAGTCAAGAGTGTCCCTGAGTACCAAGAGAATACCTTGGCAGTGTTTTGAAGCTCAAGAGGTATAACGGTTAAGTAAAACAAAAGAGAAAATAGGTCGCGGTAACTGTGGGTTTGGAACCACAAAAAATAAATTTGGGCCGTTGGATTGGTTCAGGAAGGGATAAACCCCTCACATTCATTGGATCTGGAGAAGGTGCATGGAGGATAAGCACCAAATTCCTTCAGACTTCGTCCCTCCGACCGTTTTAAAATTATAAGTAGAGAAGATTGTCGAAGTTCCAGAGCTTTGAAGTCCCAGAGCTCCGAAGTCTTGAAGCTCCGGTAGGTGAATGTTCGGTGGTTTGACATTCAAGAGGAACGTGGTGTTCAACAATAAGATCCTCCAAAGTCCCATAGCCCCGAAGTCCCGAAACTCTGGGAGGCGACTGTTTGATGTTTGGGAGGAACGTAGTGTTCAATGACGAAATCCTCTGAAGACCTAGAGCTCTGAAGTCCTGGAGCATCATAGTGATGTGTTTCGTTTGGAAGTTCGACATTTGGGAGTTATAAGGTGTGCTGGAATGAAACCCCCTGAAGCCTGAAGTGTCGAAGTCCCAAAGCACCAGATATGACGTGGCATGATGACATCACCTGGGGTGATGTTGACGTCCTCTAGGCATGCCACGTGTCATCGGGTTTTGTACTTTTAACATGCTTGTTGGCCCTTAACCAAGTTTTGAGGAAATATTGGTTGTGTTTGACCACTTTTGGGACTTCAACAGGCTGGTCTCACTTGTTTTGTGGGCTTGTGGACCTAGCAAAGGGTTTACTAGGGTTTATGTAACGGGTTATGGGATGTCAGCCCATGGGTTTATCCATGATTAGGCCTTTTGTGAAAGTATAAATAAATAGCTAAGAAATGTAAGAGGTGTGGTTGGCTATGTACACAATATGTTGTAAGTGCTAATGCTGGATTTGTGCAAGAGGTTGTAAGTTTCTTTGTGCGAACAGACTGTGTATGTAAGGCTTTGTGCCTCATAGAGGAGTTGGATCCGTGCCTTGACTTGATTGTGCGATCTGGTGCACAGTGTGCAGATCTCCTGTCCTCTATGGAGTTTATCTCTATGGCTTTGTGCATAGGAGCGACCAAATGTAAGAAGATTTAAGACTAATAAAGAAGTAGAAGAAGAAGAAGTTGGTGGACATAGGCCCACACTGGGGTGAACCATGTATATCTTGTGTCTTGATGTGCTTTGTGCAATGTGAATTATGTTGTTTATCTGGTTAGTATTGTTGTTATAATGTATAATGAATGCATCTGATGGTGTTGCTTAGTGCTTAATGGTATTACAGATAAATGAATGCTAGATCTGACTAATGTTATGTGCTAAGTGATTGATCTTTTTCGCTACTGCGTTGATCTGTACTTAGGGTTTGATCTGCAATGTGATTAAAGCTAATGAATTACTGTGTGTTGTCCCTAAGTGCTTTTCCAATTGTTGTAATCACAGATCTGTGTCCCATCTTGGTTACAGACACTTGAGTCCTGTAACCCCCCCTGCCTCTACCTCGGGTGAGACTACATCTGCTTCGCAGGTGTTGCTGAAAGGGCCAATAGTTAGGGTTTTGTTGGTTCATTGTTGAAGTGTTGAACCTTGGGTCTGCCCCTGTGCCAACAAATGGTTCCGTTGCCGGGACTGAAAATGTGATTGCCGGGACCTGAAACTGTGATTGTTGGGAACTGAAGAAAAGAGAAAGATTTGTGCATGGATCTGTTGCTATAGTGCGCAGTATTCTAATTAACTTGTGGAGCTTTGTGCTAAGAAAGAAACATGATCTGAAGAAAAGAGGTAAGATATTAAAGCTTTGTGCTCTGGTAAGGGTAAGATAAGTGGAAAATTTTTCTTTGAAAGCATGAATCTAGATATGTTTGATAGATTCTGTCCTAGTTTGGAAGCTAGGGTACTGTTAGAATAAATACTTGATATGAACAAATTTGATAGAGATAGAGAAAGATATGTTATTCCTATGCATAGAAAGAATTTTTGGAGTAATAAGTGGATGTAGGAACCTAGAAAGAATTTTTGCATATTGCAGGTCCAACACTGTGATCTTAGTGCATAGTACAGGAAAGGATGGGGCTCATTTAAAAGAAAGAGAGGATTGACACTGGTTATAATTGTAGAAGACTGAGACATCTTGCTAAGGAATGCCCTGGTATATGTCCTATTTGTCTTTATTGTAAAGTTATTGGTCATGAAGTTGAGGATTGCCCAAGGATGATTGCTAAAGGTGAAAAGATGAACATGAGACAAGAAAACTATAAAGAAGGTCAAGAGACTAAGGATATGTTAGAGAATCAAAAAGAGAAAGAATCAGAGAAATCTCAGACTATGTTAGTACAGTTAAAAGAAGTAATGGATGACCACAATGATGTCAGTTTGTCAAAAATCTTGAAAGAAAAACAACACATAGTTACAAGAATAGAAGACTTCGACATAGATTGTGTATTGGATGAAGAAACACATGTAAATGTCATGCCAAAAAACACTTGGGAAATTTTTGGAAAGCCTGCTATGGTACCTTCATTGAGAAGGATAGGCTTGTTTAAAGGAAATTTGATAACCCTATGTGGAAGAGTTACTAATATACCTATGATTGATCATGAAACATCGATAGAAGAGGACTTTGAAGTTATTAGGTTTGTTGAGAACAACGCCCCTTTTCCACTTTTATTAGGAAATAATTGGATTGAGAAGGATCAGATCAGAAGGAAATCAGAGGAGGAAGCTGCAGAATATAAAAAGAAAGAACTGAGGGACCTCATAACCAAAAAAATAAAGTGACTAATAGAAGAACAAGAGGATAAGTCGAAGAAAAAGAAGGCCATAGAATTAGCCGTCGAAGTTGAAAGAACACATGAAGGCTTAAAGAACCTGTTCGTACAAGAAAGAAGTGTAGCCACCCCGGAAATAGTAAGAGAAGGGACATTAACCTCAGAATATGTAAGAGCACATCAACAGTGCGAAGTCCTTTCAATAGGAGAGAATAAAAATATAAATGGAAAGAGGATTCCATAAATTGTTATAGAAGCTTAGATCATAAGAAATAAGGTCAGTAATCTCAATAAGAAGAAAGCCAAGCTGCAGAAAGCTATAGAAGACAAAAGGAATAATTCGCAGAAGGAAGATCTGCAGAACTTGAACCTTGCCGGAATAACAGAACCACACATAATGGGACTTTGCCACGACAAAGCGATATGACCGTTGGAGGCGCCCCAACCGTTAGAATGACACCTTGGAACGCTTAGAAAACCCAGTTATGAGAAAATGGATCATTGAGACCACGCCATAACGGATGAATTCGAATTGATGAATGCATTCCTACCTGTTGGAGAAATTTGTTATGATGATTTCTTATTTAACCCGTCAAACACTGCTCCAGGACCACTTTTTGCCATTTGTGATTATCCGAGCTAATAGAGAATCGATCGTATATCGCGTTGTTATTTCTAGACCTCGCCATCGGTTGGATTACCTCGCTTGTCCATTCACCTACCCGATCTATTTGGTTACAAGTGTGAATGTCGGGCGAACCTAGCGTGTCAGAGAAGTCTGTGGAGGATATTCTCATGGAGCTCATGGATGAGAGAGTTATGTCTGTGGAAATACAGGTGTCGTTGACTGGGGGACTGCAAGCATCCCCCTCAACTGGAAATCATTCTAGTCGTGCTACCGAGAAGCGAAGCAAACATCATGATGATCTGGCTAACGCGAAGCAGATCCCGTCGGTCTTGCCAGATTACATATCGCCTTTGGCTGGCGCGGTTAACCGTGACAACATCCCATGTGATTTTGAGTATACGTTGATCACTGCATACATCCTGAAGGGGATACGCATAGTTGGACCTCAGTTGGGACAGATTCCAGCCCTGAAGAACAACAACTTTAATCTCGGCGACAAAAAGAAATACGCCATGCTTGTGCCCCATAGGTACTTGATGAAGACAACTAGGAAGAAGCCATGCATAGTCTCCCAACCGTGGATTAAAGAAATGGTACAGTCAACGATCCTGAACGTAATGAAGATACCTCACTTTGGACGACATTAGGAGGTTAACGTTTGCGCTAAAATCCTCTTGTCGTGCTACCATGGAGGATATATGTGGCTCGACATGCGCGTTATTATGGATCTGACGCTGATCCACTTGATTACAGGACTGAGCATGTAGGGACCGAACCCTCAGTAGTTCTACCCAGGAAAGACTTCAGATCGCTCCCTGGCACAATGCATAAAGGAGGATTATGGCGACATAGAAAAGGGAAAGTGAAGCTACAAGGTAGCCTTTATCCAAGATGGTGCAGTGTGCCTCGCTTGCCAACTTATAGCTGGCGAGCTCGTCAGAAAGAACCATCTAACATAGGTAATTGGGTTCATAGTAGAACTTGCAGGGAAGTGCATGGAGGGGATGCAAATGAACTGGGCAAGTTACCTCATCAATGAGATCGAGAAAGACTGCCACGAAGCACAATATCAGGGGTATGAATTCCATTTTAGCTGGTTACTTGTATTAATCGACTTTGTCGCTTAGCAGATGCCGGAAAGAGCGACATTTCCAGAAGCTAAGTCATTAGAGCCGTTGGCCACAAGGTTCTCCACCTTGTGGTATAAAAATGATATGTCAAAGCTGTAGCAGTCGAACGCTGTGTTCCATGCCTACTACCAGCAATTGAAGCGTGCTATTGAGGCATTTACACGCATGACACCGAACACATTGCACTAGTACAGACCACTAGCGAAGTTCCACACAGATTTCCACTTTATCTGTATCATTGCACACAGGGATGAGAGCAAAGAGGAGCTATAGTCCTATTATAAACTAACTGACGAAGATATGTAGGAGATCACCAAAGAATGGCCAGCAGAGTTCCTTGTACCGGTTGACGATGTAAAACTCTCCAACCTTGACATCATTGGAAACCCCTTGGTCACCCAGGTCAAGTATGTCGGGCAGAACAACGTGAAGAAAAATAAGAAAAAGGAGGAAGTGCAGAACATAAAAACTAATGAGGAGGACAATGCCTCGAAGGAAAATGGGTCTGACTCGCCCGCAGGAGGAGGAGGAGATGAAGTAAATCAAGAAAGAGGAGGGGAAGAAAGAGAAAAGCTAGGAAAAGGCGAAGTTACACCGCTAGAGGACCCCCATACCGAGGTTGAAACATCACATAAGTAGAAGGTTTCTTCGCAGAAACCCTCGGTAAGAAAGAAGACGTGTGTTAGTAAGCCCACGGTTTGAAGATGTTTCATTTCAAAGAGTAGGGAGGTTTCTTTTTTATCTTTCATTGCTAATGGAGGGTCGTGTCATATTAATACGCTGAGAAAACAGATGAGTTGAAGTGCCAAGTGATTGCAGGTGTCAAATTGGTAATTTAAGCCTGAAAACCAAGCCACGACATGGCATTGCAAGCTTTACAACATAAGGATATCTTCAGTTTTAGGTTGTGCTGGTGTCGACATTTTTAGTTTATCAGTCGATGGCTTACTTTGAGGTTAAAGAGAAATTACGGGGCCTATGCTTCAATAAATTGCTGGGAAAAATCAAGCTGAGGCTGAAGATCAATGTTATGAGCTCGAGTCACTGCCTTCCATCCATTATGTTCATCATTTATGTTCTCTTGGAATTTACTGATGGCCTTATCGCAATGGCCACCTATATACAGTTGTTAAGGATTCAAATGCTAAACCCTCACATTGGATAGACTCGTCAGAAGGTCTTCCATTTCATGATTAGTACTTCTAACATAGTGTTTCTCCTACTTTTATCATTCTAGGTTGAACTTTGTCATCAAGGGACAACATGCAGAGAGTTGTAATGGATAACATGGAATATATTAGACATTCCCAGGAAATGGATATTTAAGAGAAATCAACAAGGTTGAAAATATGCAGTGGAAGCTCTGTCATCTTTTGATAAACTTCAGTTCCTCAGCCAGACCATCACAATCAACAGGTTCAATGTTCATGAAGTGCAGTGTGCAAAATCCTTTGAATTTCATATCACTGCAGTGCTATCCGATGATGGATCACTACTGTTCCTTGAGCTTCAACTACACACTGAGCACGGAGCTATAGATCATTTATCAATTCACTCAACAACTAGTGCATCAACAACTCACACAAGCTTTTGTGATTTTGTAACAACAACACTATCAACAAAAGATAGAACTAATTTAATAGGAACCCTGTATCTTTGAAGTACCTCACATTTCAAGGTATGAATGCATTCAGTCATAAAACACTTTGACTGTGAATGGAGTCTACAAGAAAGAAATAGTAAAATGAGAGACCAAATCAATGAGGAAGGATTTATGCATTGAGAAGTAAAAGGCTAGGAGAAAATGCATTTTTGCAATTTTGAAGATTGTTTCAAAACAGAGATTTCGGAGGCCTAGACAGACTTTCACAGCTGTCCTTAGCCACCAAAAGCAGAGCTTTCGGTGGCTAACAAGCTCGGATTTTGCCTCCCTTAGCCACCGAAAGCACTGACAAAGCAGAAATACACTATTTTTGCACAGATCCAAGATTTCTTCACCCAGACACCTCGAGGATGGTTTGTAATGATGGATGATAATTAAGGGCATCAGTCTTAGGTGTCTGTTCCATCTTTCAAGGTGCCAACAAGAAGGAGAAGACAAAATTGGTTTTTATTTTTGGGAAAAAAATGTCTTTTGCTAAAGATGGCAATTTCGCCTTATCCATCAACCTTGGAAGGGTTCCTGCAGCTGTCGAAGATTATAAGGATATGAAGACCATCAAAGATTAGGAGTTGACCTATTTTTTAGAATCTTTTCCTATTTTCTTGTGTTAGATGTTGACTTTCTATTTTAAGTGAATTTAATCCAGTATTCTAGGATCTGGATATTTGATGTAAGGGCTATAAAGCCACAAAATTTTGATGAACCAGAGGTTCGATTTTGATTTCTACTATGTTGCATTTGTAATAGAGACCCTTTCTAATAGATATTTGGCCTGCACGTTTCTTTCATTGATGTTGTCAGATCTTCTTTCTTCTTTCTGTCTATGCTTATGAGTGATAGCTATTCTTTGTCTATGTTTACATAATTCACTGGTGACTGTCATTTCACTGTCTGATTATTGAGTAAAGGAGCATAGGCTGTTATACTAGTTTCTAGATCCATCATATCTATTGTTTTATATATGTATGATCTGGTTGATGTGATTAGTTTCTATTCCATTTGATACACACCTATCTGATTATATCTCTTGAAAGCCTTGCACTGTTGAATATGCCTAGACAGTCTCGAATATACAATCCAATTAGTTATATATTCATCTTGATCCAATCATTACCCATTATTGAGTAAACCATTGCAAGATTAGTTAAGTTATTAGGCATCTCTGAGATACAACCTAGGAGGGTTTCCTGGAGTGATAACAACCTATACATGTCATAATAGTTATATTATTTCTTGTATAGCTGTTTGTAGAAGATGTGGTGATTTCTGTATTAATTGTATATATATAGAATGCATGTTATCTGTTTAAACATATATGTATCATGTTACACAAAGAGCTCTGTTTGCCATAACCCAGTAGGCCTATGCCCGGGTGTGGACAGTTTTGGTATTAGAGCATATTGAGAAGTTTGTTTTGTATTTACTTCAAGTGACATTTCCTAATAGAGAGGCTGGGGGTGTTACAAATTGGTTTCAACCAAGTTTCTTTTAAAAGTGGAATGAACTGGCACGTAAGGGTGGGGACGTTACACTCCAAGACTTGCACATTGCATCAATCTAAAAAATCCTACTACATCTCACCTTAAAACCATTAGCAAAAAAGAGACAAGGTGGTATGATCCCCTTGGTATATGGAAAGTATAAAGGAAATGCAACAAAAAACATATACATGTTTTATTTTATTTTTTAGACAAGACTAATTCAAAATGAATGCATAAAGTCAAGCAATAATTGAAAACAATCAAGCAAGAAGACACACTCAAGATGCATAAAGGAAGCACATAAAATGACCTACAACTATCCTACTTAATGTTATTATTAACAAATCAAGTGTCGATTGAAAAGTAAAGTTTGAGAAGCTATCCATTAACTAACAAAAGAAACTTCTCCCCATCAAGGCTAGCTAGGTAGAAATAATTAACTCCAACCTTTCTCTCAATTTTATAAGGACCAAGCCAAA
>JASDQU010205952.1:17326-28686 GCA_032191745.1 Picea mariana
TACCGAGGAGCTAAACAAGTTGTTGGAGTAGTTTTTGAAGGAGCGAGTGTAGATATTAAGTATAAAATTTTGCTAGAAGATGTACTCTATCATCTCCATTGTCGGCGTGGTGCGGATTGGTAAAGAAAATTACCGAGAATGGTACAGAAAGATCGAACACACTTTGATATTTAACAACTTGTGGAATGGAATTTGTGAAGTAACAATTTCCAGTGAAGAATAATTTGAATCAGAAGCACAACCGAAGAGTAGTAGACCAACCATTCCTACATCAAATAAAGAGCATGCCATATGGAAGGGAAAATAACATAAAACATATGATGTGATTGTTGCGATAGTAAGTGAAGAGGTGAGCCACCATTATTTCCATTAATGACTCATTTAGTGGATTAAATAAATTGAAGGATTTGTATGACCCTCACTCAGAACTGGAACTGGAACTCATACAATTGTTGGTGATAGTTCCTTCTACAGAACTTTACTTCATATCAATTATTTCATTGGATAGTCTTTTAATCATTCTTTGCATGGATTTCATATCCATGGAACCCTTTTTTATACCCTCTATAAGTTGCTTTGGTGGAGGCTTAGGTAGGATAAGATCCCCTTTGGGTGGTATGACCTCTTTCTTCTCTAATGTTGGTTGGGTCTCTTTACATCCTCTCATCTCTAATTCAACTTTCTTAGCTTCCGAAAAAGTTAAAGCTAGGGTGTGTTTATCTTCTCGCTTAACAAACATTAAAATAGGTGTAGTTAAAGTATTATCATATACTTCTATTTGCAACTCTTGTGTAGGTGCAGTGTTTTCCTTGAACTTATTTAGGAACATGGTAAATATTTGGTTGAATTCCTTAAAATTTTCTTTAGGGGACATTATTAGAGAGAATAATTCAACTATCAAGGAATCTATAGTAGTTGATTCTCCAAACTTATCAATGAAATATTTTTGAAAAACACTCCAATTGATGATTAATTCTTTTGGTAGATTGAAATACCAGTTAGATGCAGTGTTTTCAAAAGTGCAAGGGAATAGTCTGCATATGAAAACTTCATGTTTAATATTCATCAATCTTATGGATATGAAAAATTTCTTGATGTGGTCTTCTGGAAAACCAATTGCCTCAGGATCATATTTAGGAAGTAGTCATTCTCGATGCTTGGGTAAATTATGTAACTAGCTAGGTAGAGCCAAATCATCCCTAGCTAGTTAAGATTGATTAGAATTGTTATCGCAGGCCATTTTTGAGTGATCAAATTATGAATTTGACCCTTCTAAGTTGTTTGGATATGGATTTGAATCTATATCCTTCTAGGAATACTCACTTTTATGCTTGTTTGCAACAGGGTTGAGGAATCAAGTCGAAAGGTTGTGAGATTTCTTGTAAGGCTAATTCCACTAAATCTTCTACTATATTATGAACCAAAGTATGATCAAGAATTGTGGTTATGGTCCTAGTATAATTTATTTGACAAACAAGTAAAGGGGTTATAGGAAAATCAGTGATCTTCCTTGCATATGCTTGAGTAATATGTCTTGTCATCACATAGATTGTAGTTTGGAAAAATCCCAACCCAAAGACGAAGTGTGTGACACAACTGGGAACACCTATCATTGTCACCTCAATATATGTTCCCCTTGTTTTAGTGAAGGATAAATCCATCAAAAGGGAGGCTTCCTAGATGACCCTAGGGAGATTGCGATGGAAAATGGAAAGTGATCAAGGAATTCCCCTATAGGTCAAATTCAGAGACAAGTTTGAGGGTTGGGAAAGAATCTTGGAAGTTGGTAAATGATTTCCAAGGTTATGTACCTGCAAAACAATGTTATACCTTCCCGGAACAAGACAATATATGATGATTAAAACCTCAAAATCAATGGGAAATAAAAAAGAAACCTTGTTTTCCTAGAATTGCAGTAGTATGGAAATATATATCAGCAGTAAATAAGTTATGACAACTGCAAATTAAACTATCAAAATAAATTGCATGAAGTTGGAGAACAAAGCTAGCAATGAGCATACACTCTTCCAATAATTAAAACAAGACTTTCATAGCAATAGAGGGTTGTTATTAAGTGTTATCGGAATTGTTTTATCACAAAATTATGGTTGTAGCAAATTTTTTCTACAACAACGAGTTCTAGCCACTAATATCAACGAGCAATCCACCCAAACAATAGCCTTTAATTAATAGATCAATTATGACAACTTGCAAGTGAATTTTAGTGGTAGAAAAGTGAGTAAGAGAGTGAAAGAGAGTAAGTTTGTTGCAACCCTATTGTCTGTAGCTAAATTTTCATTACAACAACTAGATCACTTGGATAATTCAAATGCCCTCAAGGCACAAGATAGCTTATGACATGTAAAAATTACTTCCAAACTTGAACAATCAATCTCCTTGAAATCATGTTTACTAATGTAATAATATGCAATCTCCAATGCAAAAATGATTAGTTCCTTATCTATTGGGTTATGGAGTCTCTTGTTTATAAGCTAGGGTTTATTACTCCTCTAGGGGTATAATCCTTTTTACTCCCTAGAGTAAATAAACCTTAGCAATGTAAATATACAAGGGTGTAAGCCCTTTTACTCCTTGTAGCAACCTTTTTTAATATCCTTTTCAATG
The DNA here is from genome assembly GCA_032191745.1 of Picea mariana. NCBI lineage: Eukaryota > Viridiplantae > Streptophyta > Pinopsida > Pinales > Pinaceae > Picea > Picea mariana. The sequence goes on from JASDQU010205952.1 coordinate 19,952, forward strand.
ACAATAAAAGAAAGATCCTTGATGGAGGGTGTATGCCCTTATACTCCCCTAAGGGTTTGAAAAAATAGCCTTGAAACCAAGAAGAAACACATATAATTGCATAATTTTCCTTACCTAGTCCAAGAGATAGCATGAAAAACCCTTACTTATCAAGATATTCCACCACAATTTTCAAGAACAAGCATCCAAGAGATGTTTCTAGCCTTATTCCACCAATAGACTAGTAAAACATCCATTTTTCACAAGAGACTAGAGATAGTGAATTTCTCAAGTAGGGAGGAAATTTCAGCCATGTGTTATGTAATTCTAAAGTGAGTTATGTATAAAATTAAAGTGAGATGACCTCTATTTATATGAGGTCATCCAAAACCAATTTGTCCACATAAGAATGTCAACAAAAAATTAAAACAAGGTTGACCCCCTTTATTTTCCTTTATAATTTGAGAAAATTAAAATTACATAAAGCAATCCCTTAGAAGGATGACGTCATGTCTTAAAAGGGTGATGCTAGGTCCAAAAATTGAGATGTTAAGCCTCTAGATGCAAGTCGTTGGGACTCCAAAGGCCATGTGTCCATGTCTCATGCTCTGGAGTGTCATTGCATGCATCTTTCTTCTTCAAACCACATCATCTCTCTTCTGGAATCATCAATCCCATCAAACCCTAGCCTCCAAATGACATCAAGGCTTAGAAGGTGACATCTTGGGCCTCCAAAGGCCAACATATAAGTGAAATGGGCTACAATTTCATCATCCAGTGCTATCCAAGTGCCTCCAAAGGAAACATCCATCATCTCATGTGTACAATGGCTCTGGGGTCCTCTACCCATATTGTGGGGTGTGGCATCCATCCTTAGGGTTTTCAACCCACCATGAAGGTCAAAATTGTTGGCATTATTGATTGTGTGTTTTCATTGATGGAAACATGAATCAGTCATGAACAAAGTTATACAACATGAATCAGTCATGAACAAAGTTATACAGTTTGCATTAGTGTCCGGATGGCCAATAAGGTCTGTCCATATGTAATGAAGGGTCATTGATGGAAAGAGAATGCAACATAGAAATAAGGCTAAATTTCAGGAGAAAAAGCGTATGGTAAATGTCATCGATGTAATATTCGATCACTGTCAAGGATCGATGATCTTTGTTACATGTATATTTTCCAAAGCTCAGAAGAGATAATGCTTTTGAAGTCTCGCAGGAGATCAGTTTCAGAAATAATTTTTTTACAGGTGGAAACTTTTATAAAAATGAAGCAACTGGAGTCGTTCATCCAGAATTCAGATGTAAATATGATCATTGGATCACAGAGGAAACCTACATAAAGAAGGAGATAATCATGGTCGTATGATTGAAGATTCGAGAGTGACTTAAACCATAAGATCGTCTAGGAGGAACAATGGTCAAATTCAAAGCTGAATACTTCAGATAAAATAACCTGAAGAAAAAATATTTTAGACGAAGACGAAGTCTCGAAGTGGACATGAGTCGTCAGATCTCATAAAAATTTCGGGAGTAATATTGATTGTCCGATCAAAATAAAGTGGAAGGATAGGATAAGAAAGGCCAAGGCACAAAGTTCTTGATTAAAATCATCAGATAGCATCAGGAAAGATCTCAACCATTGGATTAAAGATGATTAGAACTGGTCAACTCTGACGTTGATGACTCTGGAGAAAAGGAGTCTAGAACATGAAAGATTACCCGAAGGCTGAAGCCACGAAGTCATGAAAAACATTGATCTAGAGTGAAATATTATAGCCATCAGATTAGAGTTGCGTAGCAGAAGCCAACTTCGTCGCTGATCACTCTAGTGAAAAGAAGCCAAGAACATGTAATATTACCCGAAGGCCGAAGCCCCGAAGTCATGTCAACCGTTAATCTGGATTAAAACATGAGAATCGTCAGATCACAAGGAGACTGTCAACTTCGGTGCTGAACACTTTGGCGGGAAAGGGTTTAGAACATGTAATTTCACCCAAAGGTCGGAGTTCTAAAGTCACAAAGTAAGACACGTGGTACACACATTAATAGCCCATGTCGGCAAGGAAATGTGGCGCATTCATATGGTGACAAGTGTCAAGTTCTAGTTGTCACTTTAGGTATACGATAGTCACAAATCTAGGTGACACGTGGCAACCACTTAGCCAGTGCCACGTCAACAGTGATGTCAACAAGCTATGTCACTTCGGTAGTAAGTCCTTCGGGGATATCCAATTTCTACTACCAACAAATACCCAAAGTAGCTAAGGCTGAAGTTAATGATGGTCGTTGATCTAATATCTTCCAGGTTCTCTCGACCATTGATCAAGTACAGTGGAAGGATAGAGTAAGCGTAAATCATGAAGTAGCACTAATCGTTGATCTAATTTGGGATCATTCTCAACCGTTGATCAAGTACAATGGAAGGATAGAGTAAGCGTAAATCACAAAGTAATGCTAATCGTCAATCTAATTTAGAAGCATTCTCGACCGTTGATCAAGTAAAATGGAAGGATAGAGTAAGCGTAAATCACTAAGTAATGCTAATTGTTGATCTACTTCAAGAGAATTCTCAACCGTTGATCAAGCATAGTGGAAGGATAGTGTAAGCAAGGGTGTTAACCGACAAAAAGCGGTCACCATCGCTTTATGACTTATTCGGTAGGTTATCACTCTAGAGGAATTGAACTGCTTCATAGTTCTAGTAACCTAGAGTACCGAAGCTCCGAAATAATATCTGGACCGTTGAAGTTTATGGACATACGTCAAATCAAGATTAATAGAGTATACACACTTCGGTAAAATTTAGTTCAGGAGAATTGGAAGTTTATAAAAAGAACAAACTCTTGAAGCCGCAAAGTACTGGAGGAAACAACAACCGTCCATCTCACGATTGAATCCCAACCATTAGATAAGGATAAGAAAATTGTGAGAAATGAGTCTTTTAAAAGAATGATAAGACTATTGATCAGAAATCGTGATCAATGATGAGGATTAAAACCGTGAATTGAAGTTTCTTGAGATATAACACTCTGGAAGATATCACTTCGGAGATAACAAGATTTGGTGAAGAGAAGAAAAGTTTCAGAGTGTCGAAGCTCGGAGAACATGGTCCCAACACTAGACACATGAGGGCTAAAAATAAAAAAAGGGGAAGAATTCTGAAGCACGAAACATTGGTCTCATGATAGAGGAATAAGGGTGAAAGAACAGACAACGCTAAAAACATGGTTTGAAGGAAGCGCCTCCGCAAAACTCAATTTCTACAACATTTGCAGGACAGGTTTTTAGACAAAACATAATAAATGCAAAACAAGGGATTTGAAGTCTTTAAATCAAACTATTAATGATAATAATAATATTAGAAATTATTATTATTAATTAAAATGAATAGGTGTATGAAGAGGTGTAATGGTTCAAACAAAGGGACATAATGCTTCAAACTCATACCTATTGGGAGACTATATAAACAAAGAAGTATGGTGAACAAAAGATGTAGTTGAATTTGTTGAAGTATATATATTTATATATAATGGATTGAATGAAGGTTCATTCTATTAGGTTGGTGCTTGTTTACAAGATGGGTCTTGTATGAGGATTGGATTCCTCACATTTCAGTTGGATCTGAGATAAAAAAAGACGAGACTTGTTATGAGGGTTGGATTCCTCATTTCTCAGATGGATATGAGAACTACAAGATGGGTCTCTCATAATTGTTTGAAGATGAAGATTGATCTTATGTATTCATTCAAGTTAAATAAATAAATAAAATATTTATTCTTTTATATATTGGTTGAGAAATTGAAATAAATTTATGTTGTTCAATTAATTTATGAAAAGTGGAAAATTGTCCAAAGTTTCATGACACCRATTCACCCCCCCTCTCAGTGTCAAGTGTACATTTCAACAAAAATGACATTGTTCCTCCATGGAAAARATTACACCCAACAAGGTCCTTCAAAGATAAACAAGTATGCCCTCCAAGTGTCGAAAAGTCACATGTATAATGCCAATTAAGCCACATTTAATAAAATAACCACCCAAACATGTGCATTGAATCCCCTCATGAAACTAAACAAATGCTYAAAGACCTTATACAATTTACCAAATTTAGGTATTGGAGGGTTGTCATGGTGCCCTATTGGGTAGATCAATCCCAAAGTCAATGAGTGTTTCCTAGGAAGACTCTCTTTATGTCATGTAATGAGTATGAGGTGATGGGGGTATGAATTTTGGGCATGGGTTTCTTGACATATCAAGGGCTCATATTGTCTCATTTAAGGGTGCTTTTGTAGAGGGTGTGTTACATCCTCATTTGCAATGAAATATTTTCCCAAGCCCTTTATTGTCGTTATGTTATTAAGGTCCAAAAAATTGAGTGATATATGCAATGGAAAGTAAAGAGTATTGTAATTCCACTTGGATCTAGGAACACAATGAGTGCCATGTGTAATGAAAGTAAAAGACACTGCAAAATCATTCACTCAACAAGAGGGACATTTATTAATTATGTGTTTTTCTTTTTTGAAAGGTCCTTCATTTTTGCAGAGAAGTGTTTCATTGCTCTCAGGACCTTAGGGTGAGCATCTATAGGATAATTTATGGCTTTTATCTTTTTCCAGATACAACACCTCTGGGCCTTTAGCCCCTTCTTCCCATGAAATGAGGTACACGTCCTTCTTGGGGTCAATAATCCCGAAAACCCAAAAGATGAGGAAATGAAAGCGAAGAAGTATGGAAAGTGATAAGTATGTGCGTGAATAGTATGATGACCCTTCAAGGAGACCCCCTAGTAGCAACCCTTTTCCCAAGGGTGACCCACCCTCTAGGAAAACATGTTAACCACCAAGGTGAAATGAGGCAAAAGGTATAATTTCCAAGAAAATGTTTTCATAATCAAGAAAGGATTATTTGCAATGTGTTCGATTGCTTCAATTATTAAAATGACACTTACCACGAGACCAGACTTATTACCTCATGAAACAATACATGTTGTCCTCTATGGACCAATTTTTGTGGTTGATGATGTTGGCGACGATCAATGGTGATGTGTGGTAAGAGGAATGACTTTGTCCACTCATCTAGGTCTTAACACTCCATGTCTTCAACCTGTAGGCCTCAAGATATCATCTCCTTAGTTACCCCTAGCCTAGGGGATAAAATTTTATTCCTACATTGGGACATGTCTCACCATAGAGTACATGAGAACCTCTGAATTTTCTGGTAATACCTGTGCCTAAAAAGGTTTGTGTATACAAATTTGCAAGTGGAACATGTATGTGTCTTGGGAAATTGGATCAAGTTGCAACAACATAAAATTAATGAGTTTTTACTTAAAATGAACAGCCTAAACAATCATAAACAACCATCATAATAAACACATAACACAAAAAAATGATAAAGGAGTTCACCCCTCTCTTGGGCTACATCTCTTGGTCCAACTTCTCATGGATCATTTTCATTATATGATCATAATTTTAAAATCAATGCTTTACAATGATCAGAATGCAAAATCGATGGCTTCAATGGCTCTAGAATGTCCAAAAACCCCTAGTTGGGCTCTTTTTGCACCTGGTTTGGCCAAAAAGTGGAGAAAATACACTTCCTAGAAGTTTTCCCCAATAAATTGTTGTCTCTTCTCGAAAAAACACGCCCACTATGTGACTGAATCAGTCTCTGTGTGTTTTCCATGCCTAAACCCAGCACCACGTGTCGCTCCACAAATTGAGCAGATTTCTCGCATCGTTAGGGGTTAGCACCTTTCCTAGCGGAGGTTGTGGTCGCATGGAGGGGTACGTTGCCAAGGGCTAGGCCAACTGTCTGCGCTTGTCGGCTTGACTGTTGGATCCCTGAGCTAAAGGTCATATGGTATGTGGTATGAATGGTGACCACGGACTGGGGCTAATCCCCAACCCTTTTTCCGCCTACTCTAACCAAGGTTAGACTTGAAATACAAGTTTGATACATAGAGGTTAAGAAACAAGTGTAGGTAGGTCGGTAGCCTGGCCTTTGAAAATAATTTTCCCATGCCCGAAGGTCATGGGTTCGACTCTGGTGGAGTCTAAACAAACTTTATGCAAGATACCAGATATAATAAATATGCAGAACTGAAATAAAATGCTAGAAACGGCAGAATAACAATAATATATCCAGTATAATCTCCACAATAACACATAAATGATATAAGAACAACAACAGAAATAACACTTTGATTTAGAAAGAAATGTTCACAGGCCTCTTCGAGGGGGAAACGTCCAATCGAGCAGTGCTCTGTTACAATAATCTCCAAGCTAGGGTTTTCATACCCTCGACCCTTATTTATACTAAATATTTCTATCAAGAGAAGCATCTAGAGGAAGATCCTTCTAGAAGCGGAAGCTTCTATTAGGTCTTCTTGCATCCGCCTTATTCTATTTTATTGAAAGGCCTTATTAATATTGACCTTTATTACATCTGAATATATTGATCTACCTATGTGCGGGTTAGGACCCTAACGTGTCCCCCCCCTTAAAAACAACCTTGTCCTCAAGGCTTGAGATGTGGAAAATGCTGCAGAATGGTAGCTGGTTCCCAAGTGGCGTCTGCTGGAGTCATATCTTTCCATTGGACTAGCACTTCCTTGATGGTTCTTTGACGCAGGCGACGCTCACGTTGGTCCAAAACTGCTTCTGGATGTATCCAAATGGATCCTTCTTCAACTAGCTCGGGAAGGTCTGTTTGAATTTGGCACCTAGTTCCAAAAAAACTAGATGTAGCTTCGACTGACTGGGCAAAGCTAACTGATATGCGACTTGTCCCACATGCTTGAGAACTGTATAAGGACCATAAAATTTGGGCGCTAGCTTCTGACAATGCTCGGCCTTGAGGGAAGTTTGCTTGTATGGTTGCAGTTGCAGAAACACCTGATCCCCTTTTGCAAATTGATGTTCAGAGCGACCTTGATCTGCTTGTTGCTTCATGTGATTATGTGCCATGACCAATTTCTCCTTAAGGGTACGAAGAATATCCTCTCAAAATGTAACTTTTTGGTCAACCGCCTGGACCTTCGAGGTACCTGATAAGTATGAGAGAACTGAAGGTGGCTTCTGTCCATATACCACTTCAAAAGGAGTCATGCGAGTAGTTGTATGGTAGGAAGTGTTGTACCACCATTCGGCTAGGGGTAGCCATTGAGCCCACTGATGTTGTTTTTCAGAGGCAAAACACCTCAGATATGTTTCCAAACACTTGTTGACAACTTCTGTTTGACCATCAGTCTGGGGATGATAAGTTGTGCTGAGATGTAATTGGGTGCCCTGTAGCTTAAACAGTTCTTGCCAAAAATTGCTTGTGAAAGTTGGGTCACGATAAAAAACAATAGAATGCGGCATGCCATGAAGCTTGAAGACCTGGTCCATGAAAATTTGAGCCACCGTGGATGCAATAAATGGGTGTTTAAGAGAACATAAATGAGAATACTTGGAAAGGAAATCCACAACCACCATTATGACTGATTTATTCCCTGATTTGGGTAAGCTGGTAATAAAGTCCATAGAGATATCCTTCCAAATAGCAGGTGGAATTGGAAGTAGTTGTAGTGTGCCCGAAGATTTGACTGTTTCTCCCTTGTTGCGTTGACACACCTCACATTCAGTGACAAAATTACGGATGTCTTGTTTCATACCATCCCAGAAAAAAGAACGTTTGACCTTGTCATATGTTTTGGTGAACCCTAAGTGCCTCGCTGTGGGTGCAGCATGAAGCTCATAAAGTACCGTGGATTTAAGCTTTGATTGTTTACTTAAATACAAACAGCCTTTGTATCGAAGCTCATCTTGGAGCCAAGAGTACCCTGGGGGAGCTGGAGCCTCGATCTGCAATTGTTGGATCAGATGCGAACTTTTGGGATCTTGAAGCCATTCCTGGCGCACAACTTGGAGCCAATCATGAACAATGAAGGAAAGAGAAAAAAGGGATCCTTCTTCTTCATATTTTCGGGACAGTGCATCCGCCACTACATTGTCTTTTCCCTTCTTGTAAATGATCTCATAATCATAACCAAAGAGCTTAGTCACCCATTTTTGTTGCTCCTGGGAGGAAATGTGTTGTTCCAGAAAGTACTTGAGGCTTTGATGGTTGGTCTTAATTTGGAAGCATTTCCCCAAGAGATAAGGGCACCACAGATCAACGACATGCAGAATAGCCAACATTTCCTTTTCATAAATGGGTTTGCCCAGATTTTTTTGAGACAGTTGCTTGCTGGTGAAGGCCAAAGGTCGACCCTCTTGCATAAGGACAGTGCCAATTCCTTTCCCTGAGGCATCACATTCCAACACAAAGGTCTTTGTGAAATCAGGAAGGGCCAGAACCGGAGTGGTGCACATGGCCGTCTTCAAGGTTTGAAAATCTTGAGCAACAACTGGAGTCCAAGTGAAAGAGTTCTTTTTGAGGAGAGCAGTGAGAGGTGCTGCAATCTTTCTGTAGTTCTTAACAAACTTGCGATAATACCCTGTTAAGCCCAGAAATCTACGCAATATTTTGAGATTCTTTGGGTGCAACTAGTCTTGCATAGCTTCAATCATTTTCAGATCCATTCTGACGCCATCCTTGCCAACCAGATGACCCAAGTATTCTACTTCTAAGGCACCAAAATCACATCTAGACTGTTTCAGGAAAAGTTGGTGCTAGGAGAACAGATGGAGAACTTGATCCGCATGAGTCAGATGGTCTGTCTAGGTTTTGCTATAGATGAGGATATCATCAAAGAAAACT
>JASDQU010205953.1:0-19862 GCA_032191745.1 Picea mariana
TTGATATACTAATCATTTGTTTGTTTCAAATTTATTTCCCTTCTTTGTTGAATCACATTTTTCTTTTTGTGTTTCTTTGAAATTATATTACAATATTGAAAGAACATCAAAGTGGCATAGCAAAAGTACAGTGTGCCCACAACCCATAGGCCCAGTTTCAAATCATGTCTCTCATAAATTTAACCATAAACATTCATTAAGAACATGCATCTCACTATTTTTCCTACATAGTCTCCCTCAAGTTGGTTTGGGGTGCAAATCCTTGGGTGGGCCCAATCGTTAGTGTGCTCTTAGGTGAATTTGAATGTTTTTTTTTGTGTCATTTTGTGCCCAAGGTTTCTCAAAAAAGTTCTCTTTCATTTAGGCTCACCTTGTGATAATGAATTTCAATCTTGCTAGGCTTATCCATGGGGTAATAACATTGTAATATATGAAACCATTGGTTTTGCTATGTATTATATAGAAAATTTGTCTATGTTAGGAAAGTATATTTGACATGCTTGATGTCAATATATGCTTAAGAAAACCATTTATGGTGGTGTATTATCCCTAGTAGAAAACGTTTTGATGATGGAAATACATTATATTATAACTTAAAGTAGCTCAAGTTTACTATTTAAAAAATATGTTGGAATGCTTTAAATTGATCATGATTAATTAGGTTCTATCATCATCACTTGTGACACGGCTTTCTACAAATTAGTTAAGGTCAATAATCTCCGTTGTCAATGTCTTGGAGAGGACATCATTGAATGAATCTATAAGGTGTTTGTATAATGGAGTTGGAAGACATCATTGAATGAATCTATAAGGTGTTTGTACAATGGAATTGGTTTTCTTAAGTAAAATTAATTATAAAAATTCTTATAAATCCATAAAAACTTGGATATGTTTGTACAATGAAGTTGGTTTTCTTAAGTAAAATTAATTATAAAAATTCTTATAAATCCATATAAACTTAGATATATCAATTACCATGAGTGTGTACAAATATAATAAATTACATTAGTGAATAACTTTTGAAATTAAATTTTTGTCTCCACTTCTCAAACAAATGAAATAACTAATTTTTTAAAACTATTTATTTGTGTCTCCACTTCTTCTCAAACAAATGAATTAAATGTCATTGTTAGAACTTTTTTAAGGGTAACCATTTGTCTTGTATGCATTCATTTTCCATATTTTGAAAATAATCATCAAAAAAATAGATTAGATTATATTATTGGGACCATTCTTTTCTTGTTTAATTATGAGTCTTGTTTGCATAGCTTTATCATCTTTCAAAGATAATCAAACTATTACTTTAACATGGCATGATTTTGATAAGTTCCACCCCTACATGTTCTTGGTGTGTGGGCCACCTTATCATTAGCACACAGACTTGACATTGACCAACTACAGTTGCTAGGGGATTCCAAAATTGTAGTGGATTGGTTAAATCATAAGTGTAATCTTTTTGTTACATCTCTCATGGGATGGATGGAGAAGATTAAGATCCTCATTACACTGTTAAAATATATTAGATTTGAGCACATATACAGGGAAGAGAATGTGGAAGCTGATACACTTTCAAAAAAAAATCTCTAGGTTCCGGAAGGGAGGATCCACTTCAACAAATGGCAGGATGGTCAGGAGGGCCCCCCTCTATCTCTTCAACTTTTCATCTGATATAGATAGTATTTGGGGAAGTCTACATGAATTCATTATATTTTTGAGTTATCTCTGGTACTATTTTGTAAACATGGCTGTAGATATTTTGGATTGTACTATTGCAATTTATTTGCAAATTTTGGACTAATTACATAGGGGTAGATACTAAATAGTATTTACGAGTTTTTATTTTGGAACTATGTAGTACATCTCTTCCTGTCTGTGATGGAGGATTTATCCTTAGTTGAAGGCCACTAGTTGGCACTATAATTTGAACTCATGTACTCTCTTTGAGAACAACATATATTAAATATATATTGAGAAATTTTCTACTGGAAAAAAAAAAAGTTTCACCCCTACCTTTATTAGATGATAAATACACATAAAACTATATATAGTAAGTTATTGCACCAAAGGAAATGAAATGCACACATAAAAATATAGTAGAATAAAATAGATGTGACGTTAGTGGATTCACGGGTTCACATTTATAGGCATGCCTATGTATCACGAGTCCGACCGATGGCTTCCTCATTCCATACTTAGCCACTTTTTGGATCGTGGGTTCCTGGGCTGGCAGGCTCAAAATTGCGCTTCTATTGTTCTGTGTCCTCCAAACAGCACCCGAAGTTCCGCGATATACAAATTGACAGGTGAACTCCCGAGCTGGCGGGCTATAAACTTTAATGAAATTTAAACTTTATGGTCTCAATCTTCCATATAACCATTAGCTTTCATAGATATTTTAATAAAATCTAGATATTTGTTTTAATTTTAAACATGTATTTTTTAAAAAATAATTTTAATTATTCAAATTAAAATGAATAAATTTTTTATAATACTTTTATTTCTTAATAATTTCATTATTATAAAATTTATCTTAATTTTATAAGAATATAAAATTTAATATAATTGTGTTTTTTTTAATATTTTCATAATTGTGTTTTTTAGCGGACAATTTTACCAATCCTTTTGGCAAATGCAAAGTTTTTGAATTCCATATCTTCATTGGGAGTGAAAACATTTCATAAGATTCACCTGATAAATCTTGCCAGGGAATTATTATCTTGTAAGAGTTATTATAGTAATTATATCAAGACTCTTTACCTTATTCTCCATATTGAAACTTAAAAATCTAAAACCATAATTAAATATCTCAATTATAAACATAAAATATTCAACTTCAACTTCGAAAACGATAGCCATTTTGTTATTGGTTTTACTCTCAAATTTAATCAATACAATGTCAAACAAAGTTGGACTGAAGATTTTGTAACTTTTAGTATAATGACTAAAACCTAATTTAATATATTACATTAAAATATAATATTACCAATACATCATGTGAAAGATTCATTACTTTGAAAAATGTTTTCAATTAATCATTCCACAATATAAAACTAATGTTAGGGGGGAGTATCTAATCGATTATATAAAAAATAATATCCATCACATATTTGTGTTTATTATTATTCGTTTTTCAAAAAATGTCTAGGTGCGCGGGTTGGCGGACTCACGGGTACACATTTATAGGCATGCTTCTGTATCACGAGTCTGACCAACGGCTTCCTCATTCCATACTTAGCCACTTTTTGGATCGTGGGTTCTCGGGCTGGCGAGCTCAAAATTGCGTTTCTATTGTTATGTGTCCTCCAAATAGTACCCAAAGTTCCGCAATATACAAATTGACAGGCGGACTCCAGAGCTGGAAGATCAAGATTGCGCTTATATTATTATCATTAAATTTAACTCATTCCTTCAGGTTAAAATAAATATTTTGAATATATTGTTACAGAGTAGAAATCCCAACTTCGAATGTTTGTTCCACAACGCTTCGAAAAAAACTATTTTCAAGGAAGCGTTCACACCAACAGGGATCAACGATGGAGCTTAATGTCATAAGTGATCAAGTATCAATTCTAAAATCTTCTATTTATTTTCTAATCAATACTAGAATGCTCACAAGATTAACGACAGTGCAAGTAACTATATTAACGTCAGTTATCTCACACGACTGTGTGATATTAAGTGAACTACTCAACGAACAAAACCGTATCCAAATGTACGAAATTCTAATCGCTATCAGAAGACTACAAGTTGACTCAACCCCAACAATTAATAATTAGTGGTGCGTTAATCTTCTCTGCACCGGGGTTATTGTTTATTATTCATAAAATTTCGAAGTAACATATAAACACCAGAAGTTATGTTGGTGAAAATGGTTGGCAATTTTGTGGTGGGGTGTGAGAAGACTGAGGTGGATATTGTTGGATCACAAAGACAAGTTCATAGTAGGAGAATCAGGGCGTCTGATTCAATCGTTGTACGTATCTCCATTTCCTCTTCAAATTCTTCCAATTTTTTATTCTCTGGTGATTCATTCAGCTTTGCCTTAATAATTCTTGCAAAGATTTCTTTCACAACCTCGTAAAATTTTCTTTTGCACCCAAACTCCCTCTTCACATGCCAAGAATGATCGACAGTAGATGATGACACTATAAATGTAACTTAAAATTTATATTAGTCTCAGATGATATAACTATTCATGATAACTTTTAAAACTAAAAACTATTTCATGATTACTGATTACTTTTAAATCTAACTTAAATTTTATATTAGTCTCAAATGATATAACTATTCATGATTAGTTTTAAAAATAATAAAAACTATTTCATGATTATTGATTACTTTTAAATCTAACTTAAAATTTATATTAGTCTCAGATGATATAACTATTCATGATTACTTTTAAATCTAAGTTAAAATCTATATTATTCTCATAATCTAAACATCTTACTTTTTAGCTTTTTCACCAAAATCCAATAAAACAATTCTACAATTCTTCATGAAATCATAATTTTCCCTTTTTCAATCACATTTGTGAATGCATCAATGTATTCTAACACCTGAAAAACTTTTAAATTTTTTAAACACTAAGTTTATACACCATGAAAAATTTCTAAATTTCTGAGACACCAAGATTATACACCTTGAAAACATTTTTGAATTTCCGAAAAAAATTATGAATTTCCTAAAAAAATTCTAAATTTCTGAAAAAAAATCTGAATTTATGAAATAATTTCTGAAACACCAACACCTGAAACTTTTAAATTTTTGAAACACCAAGATTATACACCATGAAAAATTTCTAAATTTCTGAGGCACCGAGATTATACACCAAAACACTAAGTCTATACACCATGAAAAATTTCTAAATTTCTGAGACACCAAGATTATACACCTTGAAAAAATTTCTGAATTTATGAAATAATTTCTGAAACAACACCTTAAAAACTTTTAAATTTTTGAAACACTAAGATTATACACCATGAAAATTTTCTAAATTTATGAGGCGCCAAGATTATACACCTTGAAAAAATTCTTTCACACCAAGATTATACAGACCCAACAACTCAAATCTGCAATTACAGTAATTTCAAATTTGCAATTTCAGTCAGTAATTTCCTAAATTCCAGTTGAAGTAAACTTGATTAAAAAGTATGCCTTGATAAAAACCAAGGTAGGGCATTTACAATACTTCTTTAAATACCCTTACATTTATATAACCTACTTACTTTTAAAAATGGTTTCATTTACATAACCTAAAGTCATGTTAATCTCAAAGATAACTTTAAAATGATGATTGATAAAATAAACAAATAACAAGTAAATCAGTCCACCATGCTTCCACATGTTCATGCCACACTTTGATGTACATATCATGTCTTCAGCTTACCTAAATTAGTGACAAATAGATTAATCTCCACCAAACCCTCATTCAGAATAAATAATATCCCTTCTGGTGGTTGACCAAAACAACTCTGAAAGAAGAGGTGGTGTTAATAAAACACCATTTATTGTATTTGAACAACCCGAAGAAGCCCAGGAATGAATAATTTTTTTACTTCGACTTGGGGAATTTTGGTGCAGAACCCTTCTCCGCTTTCTCGGCGGTCTTCTTGGGGAGGAGAACCTGATGAATGTTTGGCAACACTCCACCGCTAGCGATGGTCACCTTCCCCTAAAGCTTCCCCAATTCGTCATCGGTCCATAGCCACCAGACACTACTTTAGTTGACAAATTGGCTAAGAGCTTCTCAACAGTCGTATTAAAGGCATCAGACTTGGAGACATTGGACTTACTGGAAATATACATTCCATTAGTGTCCAATTTTCCTATGAAACTATAGTTTTCATAGCGTATGAAGCAGATAAAAGCCTGCGTTCTACCGCCACAACATTCTCACATTTTTGTGGGACGATAGTTGTTGCATCTTGTGATACAGAACAACAGGTCCAACTGTGGGTGCAGGAAACCAACCTTGCAAAGTTGAAGCAAACAAGGGTGTAGGATCTCAACCCTACAAAGTGCAAGAACTGCCCAAATTCACTACAGACAAGATTGTATTCAAAAATTGAAGGAAAATGTATTGTAACCCGCCTATTAAGTAAACATTTAAGGTTGTGAGGCCTGTTAGGTAAACATTTAACGTTGTTAGAACTGTCCAAGGGCCTCGCGCTGTGTAAACATTTAAGAAAGAATGCAGTCTGACACACATTTAAGAAAGAATGTAGTGTGGCGGGCTTGTTTACGTACGTACTAATAAAAATGCCTCTTTAAGTACTTAATAATAATAATAAATAATAATAATATTAATAGTACAACAAACATAAAAATATTTATAATTAGCAAAACTTAGGATAAATTTAGCTAGCAAAAAATGCTAAGTCAAACATTCAAACTAATTCTAGCATTAATCCACCTTCGAGCAATGCATAAGAAAATATATGTGTGTTGATCTTGGATTAAAACATGAATCAAAACATTGGGAATAGCGAAGCTGGAAATAAGACTTCGAATCTATTCTCCAAGGAGATGATGACATATAACGTTTTTTTTATTATATAAAAAATAATGGTTTTAGTTCTATAGTTCGAACAATAGAAATGATGTGAAAATTTATAGTCAAAGGACATATTAATATGAAGTCAATAAATTATTGATTGTTATAGTCCCTCTATGCCTTCGACAGGGACTAATAAGATCTTTTAATAAAGTAACAAGAGATACAAACATTTAATCTTTCATCCAAAATTATAACGTATAATAAAGCTAATAAAATTTAGGACAAAAGATAAATATTCATAATTCATCAAATTTTGTGGCTCAGACAAAAACCTTATCATGGATATGTATTTTAGTAATGTGATCAAGGGTCAACTATAAGTGATGT
Organism: Picea mariana; assembly: GCA_032191745.1. Taxonomy (NCBI): domain Eukaryota; kingdom Viridiplantae; phylum Streptophyta; class Pinopsida; order Pinales; family Pinaceae; genus Picea; species Picea mariana. Next base: position 6,884 of record JASDQU010205953.1, read on the forward strand.
ATGAAGTCTTTGAATTTCATTCTATGATAAAAAATCATAATCAACACAACGATCCTGAAAACGATGAAATCGATATAAAAATGATATGCCATAAGGGAAACTTTTAAATTGGATTTTTAAGTTTCATGTTAAAATTCATGAAATTCAAAATAATATATGCATCATTGATATAGATAGGGGTCAAAATATGCAATGCCTTCGTAAAAATGCATTAATGTTCAGTTTGAAAACAAAATCACAAACATATTTACAAAATAAAGCCAAAGAAATAAAACCCAAATTTAAGAAAATTTGAAAAATAAAAGGGGGCCCAAATTTTATTATTGACAAAAGCAAATTTGGGAAGGTTTTTGTATGCCACAACAGGTTCATAAAATTTGGTATCAGAGCATCGATCCTAGCGTTTTACTGCTTCAAGCAAGTCATCTTGGGATTTTTTCTATAACTTTTATTCTGGGAAGTTTTAGACAACTAAATTTTGAGGAGATTGATACAAGATAGCCAATAATAGGTGATAACAATTTCAGGTTTTGGTTCATTGTAGTTTTGGAGATATCTTCTATGGAAGTTAGGGATTGTGACTAGTCCTGAAATTAGTCTCAAACTAGTCATCTTTTTATTTTCGCTATAAAAATTTTATGGTGAAGTTTCAGACTCTAAAATTTTCAGAATCCTGAGGAGACATAGCTAATTACGTGTGATTTTTTTTTTTTATAGATTTTGAATCATTATAATTTTTGATATATATCTAGTAGAAGTTGGGGTTTTTTACTAATTCTGAAATTAGTCTTAAACAAGTCATTTTGGTATGTGTGTTATAATTTTTTATCAGTAAAGGTTCAAACTGTGAAATTTTCAGGAGTTTAAAAGGTCATATCAATGTACTACAAGCCAAAATTTCAGACTCATAAGGGTTCACATTTCATAGATATCTCAGAACAAAGGTCAACCATCCAGACAGTCTCCAAATTAGGGTTTGAAAGGTACATAACTTGCAATTGACATAACTTTTAAATGGAAGATCAAATGAAAAAGAAGATGGATGAAAATAAGGAATAAATAAATAAAAAATCCATAAATGAAATGAAATAATAAATATTAAAATCCATCAAGAACATAGAAAACATTCTCTTATAGAGGAACCCTAATAGGGAAATGGAGATCCAAGGAAATCATGAAAATAAAGAGAACACGGTTGTTGAGTCTCAATCACATATGAGAAGTATTTTATCACAATTGGAGAGAAAACATAGTGAATCTCAAAATCATGATCATTCATCATTCCAAGATCCACATCAACAGGTTTTCAAGTTGGCACCAAGGAACTACTTCATTCTGAAGATTGTTACGAGGAAAGTTGAAAGTAAAAATATGGCTACTAGAAGAGTGGTCACTAAAAAATATAGAGAACATCATGCTCCCTCTCCTTATCTCACTCAACCAACAAGGTTGACACTACAACAAATGGATGAAAGAAGATCAAAGTGACTATGCTTTGATTGTGAAAGAAAGTATAGTAAGGGGCATAAATGCAGTGAGAAGAAAGTAATCTACATAGACAATGAAGAGGAAGAAGATCAAGAATTGGAACCAACACAATATCTAGAGCTAGAAGAGACTACTCCAATGATATCTCGTCATGTATTGGTCGACATCGGTACTCCACAAACCCTCAAGATAGAAGCATATATCAAAAACAAAAAGATAACAATGTTGATTGATTCTAGTAGTACCCATAACTTCATCAACTACAAATTAGCAAAATTTCTCAATTGCTTCAAGTGTTTCCAACACCAAAGTTTCAAGTAATGATTTTAGATGGAGGTATTATAAATTGTTCAGGGAAGTGCCATAGTATTAAGGTTGATATGGGGGAGTATTTATTGAATAGTCTCATTATTGCAATCCAAATGGGTGGTGTTGATGTTGTATTATAGGTCCAATGGTTACAATCATTGGGAACAATGGCCCTAAATTTCAAGATCTTTTCATGATATTTTCTTCATAAGGAAGGGAAATTGAGAATAGAGGTATCCAATTGAAACACTCTTAAGTGATAAGCTCTAACAACATGACAACATTACTCAAAAAGGAACACCATGGTGTAATTGCACAATTGTGCTCACTAGATGTTCAAACATCTATATTCTTTGCTCTAGTGGATCTCCAAAAAGTTATCAACAATCATTCCAAGATATTTGGAGAGATGCTTAAGGGTCTTCCACCTGCTTGAGATCATGCCCATGCCATTCATTTGCAACCAAGAAGTCTACATCCAGTCTTCCATATTTCTTACTTAAAGAAGATAACTGGTGACAAGGTCTCAGTGCAAACTATTTTATCAGAGATTAATGGAGAAGGATGAATCATATTAGAACCAGAAGCAATCCTTGAAACAAGGATTACGAAGCTGCGAAATCGAGTAATTACTAAATACCCTGTCAAATGGAAGAACCTACCAGTGGAAGAGGCGGCATGAGAAGATGATTTCTTCATGTAGAAACCCCCGTGGTTAGTTAAGTGTTGTGGACAACACTTGTTTGAATGGGAGGGGCATGTTAAGCCCTAGACAAAGCCCCATGTTAATCACAAAACCCCTTATTAAGCCCTAGATATTGAGTTATTGCATTTCTAGTGTTATATTAGTACATCGGCTAGAACTTTTCATTGTACCCTTTCATTATAATTGTACCATTTTTCCTATATATATATTAAGGAGACCCAATCTTAGGATCATCACATATTGTCTTGTGAATTGGATATATTGTAAAAGGAGGTTTCCCCCTCGAAGTACACTGTATTCATTGACATTTTATCATTTTCAAGGCGCTTGGTTCATAACAGTGTGCAGTAGAAACAACCATCAATGCTCGCTTGAAATATCACATTGGAAAAACAAGTAAGCAATGTTGTGTGAATTACAATAGCTCAGCTAAAAGGCCAGTTCAAGGTAATAATGGAAGGCTATTTTTTTCGTCACAATACTATGAATGTGCACCTTATGTACACATTTTGTTAAATTTAATATAGATATCCACATTTTATTCACCCCCTAAAATGTGTTAGCTAATAATAAATACTACCTATTTTAGTTACGTTGTCTAAATTATTGCGTTTAACTAATAAACAAGATTTCCATAATTTATCTTTATGAAAGTTAATAGTTCAAATGAAAAAGGAATTTGAAATAAGAAGCCAAAACCTTGTGTGAAATTGTTTAATAGTGTCGATACTCAACACTCTTCATAATATTGCATTGCACTTATTCCTATTTTTGTGTATAATATTACATTACACTTGCTCCAATCTTTATTCGTAACATTGCATTGCACTTGCTTTCATTTTTTTCTAGAACTAAAATTGATTGATCGATCAAAGAAAACTCTGTTTCTATTTTATCAAATTATATAAATTGTACTTTAATACATGAGAGTTGGATTAGATTTCTTGAAAAGTTTTCTTTATCCAATTTCCTATATTAAAAACTTCAATCCACCTTTACAATAATGTTTCTTGACTTGCTAACCAAATTAAGATGACAAGCTAACATATCATAATTTCTCTTCCAACTTGGTAATGTTTCACAACAAAACAAAGTACATCAAAGGTACATTTCATAATCAATGCTTTGGACCACTTTAAGCAGCCTCTGACTTGGATTACAGACACAAAGCCATGCACCTGTCCCTCCCTAGAAGAGTAAAACGCACTTGGAGTCTTTCCCAAGCTCCATATACCAATCAAACAACTCCTCACAAAGTCACACGCCCTAAAATTTATCAAATCCCACCAAAAGAGAAAAGGAACTAAAGGCGAATTGAAAACTGTCCAACGATCTACTGTCTTAGTTAGGAGGAACAAACTAAGGAGACGTGCATATGGCGGGCAACGCACTCATTCACCAGCAATAGRCGGCTTCTCAAAATCCGKGAAGCATCCATACTAATAGGTGTCTTGTCAAAATACGATGTGGCATGTTTCCGGGCGAAGTGAAATGTTAACTACCGCCCAACGGAAATTCAAAAAAATAGAATGTGAAGAGGCCAAGCAATGGAGGAGATTGCAGGGGACAAATCATGKGTATATTTTCTCTATAGGGATGCTTATATTTATGTTGAGGGCCCAACGATACCAATTCAACAACCACTGGCTCTCCATTTTCTGCCCTTGTCCCAAGCTAAAATCACCTCAAAGGCCCAATCCGCTATKCTMTGATGATGTTCAGGTCTTCTGCTGTCATTTTCAGAGGTTGAGCAGAAAGGGATATTTAGTTTTCATTGATTGATTGAGCCCCTCTATATGTGGGGCTGTTGGAAACATTTCAAGGCGTAGAGGATTGGGTTTATTTCTATTTGGGTGTCAAGGGGGTCTTTGGGTTCAGATTGTCCTCTGGAACTGAACTGGGCAGGGCACCAAAGGTCCTTTTTTGGGGCAATTTCCATGGCCGCCTCTGCAAGCATTGGAACAATGGATGGGGCTTATTTCGTTGGCCGAAATGAGATCCTGGGCTGGATCAATAGCACATTGAATCTCTGCATTAGCAAGGTGGAAGAGGTATGCAGTTCTTTAGGTTTTGCATTGGTGTTTTTTGATTCAGGTGGTGGCTGTTTTGGGGACAATGACACCTGGAGCGTGTAATATGATCTTTTCTAATTGCAGGGGGCCTCCGGAGCGGTCTACTGTCAGCTTATAGATTCTTGCAACCCTGGAGTTGTACCAATGCACAAGGTTATCCACATGTCTTAAGCCCTATAAGATTGTGATGGTGGCTGTTGATAGTCAGTTCTTATTCATCTTTTATTGTTGCGAAGTTGCTTTGAGAAACATGCCTTGAGGTCAGGGTTGCACTTCGTAACACAGACTTCCTTCAGCTTAGGTGCGAGGTTTGAAGCGTATCTATTCTGTCAAAATTGCTCAGAACTTGCACTCTGCCTCATACCTTTTTGACCTACCATTCAGGTGGGGCAGACCACAGGAACCCTGGTGGACAGCATAATACTCCTTCGACCTTCCAGTAAACCAAGACCCCAGTGGCAGTTCCGTTTTATCTTTTAGCCTTGGATTCTTCTAAGTATTAATATCCCAAATTATGAGTATGGCAAGACTAATATAGAAATGTCCTGTCTGTTTTTTTTTTTTTCTCATTTTTCTAGAATTGTTTCAAGGAACATCCCCAGTGTCTGTTTTTTTTTTTTCATTTTTCTAGAATTGTTTCAAGGAACATCCCCAGTGGGCTGCACCGCAAGGAACATATTTCCTCCTGTGTAGATGCCAGGTNTTTTTTTTTTTTTTTCATTTTTCTAGAATTGTTTCAAGGAACATCCCCAGTGGGCTGCACCGCAAGGAACATATTTCCTCCTGTGTAGATGCCAGGTATGAGGGGTATCTTTTTCTCCAAAATCGACAGGGACTTGCACCTGACCTTATCCCTTTGAAACTCATGCAATACCGATGGGGCAGACTGCAACAAGAATGGAACCCTTGGGTGTATGGCTAAACATTCCAAACACTCCATCAACCTCACAAGTGAAACAAAGCCCCGCTAGCCCCTGAATATCTGTTTTAAATCCCTTGTACCCTTGTGCATTGATAGGAATTATACTTTTTCAAATTGCTTATTCTTCCATGTGCACATTTGGGTCCATGTAATGGTCCCCTGTATAGACTCAAAACTATGCTGATCCGGAATTCCCCTTCGTATATATAAGATCTGGACATTTTATACCACCTTTACCTCTGTATGCACAGATGAATATGTACAATTAGGACCTGGACTTTTTAAACTCCCTTTATCTCTGTATGTACAGATATATATTTACAATTAGGGTCAAATGTATTAGTTTTGTATACATCTATGTTTACCTGCTTGCTTTTTAGCATGGGCTTTCAGTGAAGACTCCATGCTGTTAGTCAATTGGTGTTTTTAAATGCAATTTTTACTCTAGAACGGAATTCTTTAAAAGATTCATTTTGACGCATTTTTATAAACTTATTCAATTCAACTTCCGATGTTATGAGCAATTCATGCAGCGCTACTGTATGGTGGTAGTCATCGAATTGGCTGGATAACCCTGTGCAGGGTCTTTGTATTTTATGATACTCTGTAATTAAATTTTAACTTCAATGAAAACAAAGTATTTGGCCCCCTGTTCTCGTTGAAGGTCCCAATCTGGGGTTTTTGGCCATTTGATAGGTCAATTTTGATGCCAAGTCTGAGTATGAGATGATCCAGAACTATAAGGTGCTGCAAGAAGTCTTCAACAAGCTTAAGATAGCCAAGGTAAGTTAGCAGCAAACTGCATATGGATGTGTACTGAATCTGTAGATTCCATACTGGAAATTTTTATGACATCAACCATCTCGAATGCATTATTTGACTGGTATTTATGATACGGTTATTTACTAGATCATGACATGTTTCCATTTTTGCAAGCAATAACAGCAAATTCTTGCATGTTGCAGCACATTGAAGTCAGCAAACTGGTGAAAGGAAGGCCATTAGACAATCTTGAGTTTATGCAATGGTTGAAACGATACTGCGATTCTACAAATGTTGGAAACTTTACCCGAAGGTGTGATCTCATGTTGTGTTTGTGTTATGTTTAGTTTTCTAATCGTGGGTCTGGAATCTTCTGTTCACATTCTCTATGATGGCAGGTAACTAATACTATGCAAATCAAATCTTTTGTTTCCAGTTAAATTTTGGCCATTGCTTGGTTGACCACCATAGGAAAACCCTGATATCTGTAACCTTAGCCTAAGGTGTGATCTCATGTGGTGTTTGTGTTATGTCGAGTTTTCTAATCGTGGTCTGGAATCTTCTGTTCACATTCTCTATACTAGTAGGTAACTGATTTTATGTAGATCAGAATTTTTTGTTTACAGTCAAATTTTGGCCATTGTTTGGTTGACCACCTTAGGAACGTTGATATTTGTAACTCTCAAAATCCTACCCAGGCATTGTTGGATTCATATACGACAATTCGTTGCATATGCAGCCACCATATAAATGTTGGAATTTTGTTCAAGACATGTCAAACTAATTTTTTTTGTAATGGAGTGCTCTTTAAGCCAAATATCCTACATTTTTTGCAGATCAGGCTTATCTTTACTATGTTGATTCTACGGTCTCTGAGGTAAACAGAGACATTTCTTCCTTGAACTATTGGATCATTACATTCTAACGTAATAAATTTCTCGCCAGGAATGGTTATAATGCATTCGAGAGAAGAGAAACATGCAAAGGAGGGAAAGAGCTAAATAGAAAAGTAGCTCTGAACCTCAATTCCCAAACAACATGTGCAACAAGGACAACTGCAACCTCCAGACCTACAACTCCGTCCTCAAATAATAGTCGCCGAGCAGATTCTAGACCAAATTCAAATGGACATGGTAAGACCCCTGCCAACTCTTATCCTAGAAACAAGTTAATGTACAGAAATATGCTCTCATTAGTTTGGAATAGGAGATGGTTTACTTGACAACAAAATCCCTAGTTATGCTCAAATGTTTGCTGCAGTAAGCAAAAACACCCCAAGGAATACACCACCGCCATCCCCGGCTGCAACACAGATAAGGGCCCTATTTGAACAGGTATGTATGAAATTAATATTTTATGTTGTTTTCCCTACTTTATATTGATAAACCCCATTTTCCTATGTCGTATAAGAGCTTGTTGTAGGTTAGCCCAGTGGGCTAGCTCAAGTGGTTGAGTGCTTTGAGTTTTATTGGGACTTCTGGGTCAGGACTTTGGGCGGACTGCCTCTGTCCCTACTGGCTCAATCAGCACTGTAATTAGTGCGGATGGGTTTGCATTGAGTACCATCTACGAATGCAAGGTAGTGCCCGGGAGTCTTCCAACTAGGTGTTCCTTGGAAAATAAAATATCGGCTTATAGGTTCTACTGGATTTCACCTTGCAGGTTGCAGAGCTGAAGGTTGCAGTTGACCATTTAGAAAAGGAAAGAGACTTTTATTTTGGAAAACTAAGGGACATCGAGAGTATATGCCAGAACTCTGAACTCCTAGAAATTCCGGTACGTGTTGCAGTGCTCTTACAATAAAGCCTTTACATTTGGAAGCAATATATCCCTCTTTTTATCCAGGACAACTGTGCAGGTATGATATGATTAATTATAATATTATTTGTGTAATGTGCTGCAGGCTATCAGAACAATTCAAAGACTGCTCTATACAGATCACTATGATGCCGATACTCTCACTGATCTAGTAACAATGAATATAGCAGAAAATGAAGCCTCAGGCCATGTTGTCGAGGCCTGCGAAGTTCAACCTTCGAGATCCAATGACATGGATAATCAAGATGATTTATCCTTGTATGATTCAGCGGCACTATACAACGGAGAGACACTTGGTGACTCAGTTTCAGAGTTCAAGGATGATAACTTTCAATGTGATTCAGTTGTGGGAAGGAGAATTGATATCACTACCGTGGATGGGAATGGTTTTACTGGTCTTTTAGACAATAAGCATGCAGCTTGTCTATTCAAGGAGAACTTCAGCAGCACATCATCAGCAGTGAGTGTATTGTGAATATTGTATCTATACAAATCATGGTTTTCTGATAGGAATAATTAGAGTAAAATCCTCAGCCATTCAGGCCTCAAAATTGTCTGATAGTGAAAGTTGGTTTCATTTGGTTCCGAGTTTTCAGAAGATTTTTTTAGTGTTCCAGATAGTCTACCACGATTCAGACTATGCAAGTTTGGAAAGTTCTATWTGTGATTGATGGGTGCTGCTGCATTGGCATGTTAGCAAAGAAGCTTATATTTTCSCAGAAATRTATGGTGATTATTGCGCTGAACAAGAAYCYTCATTTGAAATTTGATCTAACAAGTGCCTCCTTTTACATGTGGTTTCATGGAGAAAATCCGCAATTCTGTGTACCTGAGGCCCTGGAATTTTTAACATATTTAAWACATGTGTTGGCATGGAATTTTTAACATATTTAAAACGTGTGTTATAACACAACAGTCAATTCAGATCCGTGGAAAACAACAGTCAATTCAGATGCCAGTGTATTTTGCATTTGCTGCTTTGCTTTTATAAGAAATATTTATAATTGAACTGATTTAATATCATAAAGAATAGTTATATTATAAGTCTAAGATGTGTAGATACATAAACAAGTCAAAATAAATAAAATGTAAACACAATTATTTTCAGTTTTAATGTTTAAACTTTATACTTTACAACATGAGTTTGTTGAGAATTCTAAAAAAATGTTCAATTATTTTCCTTTTCAATTTGGATGGATGACTCACAACATGGTGAGAGTAAATAATATATCTACCATCCCACATTCTTTTGATTCACTCTTTTTCCTATTTAATGGCTTTGGTGTCGTGGTTTGATGATGCTTTGATAGACTTTTTCCACTTTATCTTTTTTTTTTTCTCCCTGCACTCCTCCTTTTTCACCCCACCAAAGTTTGATAGGTACAAAAAGTTTGTCACTGGCTTCTTAGGATAAAGAAATGACAATTCCGTTTTGCTGAAAATAAAATTCTTACTGATACATTTAAAATTAGCCCTAAGGTTTTTGGAATACCTCAAGAAGAAGGAATTTCTAATCTTGGATCTTGGGTCTAGTTTGACTATGCCTCAATCCCTTATGATATCCCCTAGCTAATTCTCATTTCAATTCATTTCATTTCCGTTTCGTGTGAACACCTCAAATTCAAACCCAATTTCTCAAACACAATCTTATAATTTTAGTTATCCCATTTTCTTTTTCTTTTTAATCATATAGTTTTCCACCTTCTTAGAATTCCAGAATCATTCACCCCATTTTCAAAGCAAGAGACCACCTTAATTTTAATAATTATTGGATCATTATGGTTGGACTATGATGTAGTTTGATATCATGTTGGAAGAGTACATTTCAAACTTTTGTGAGACTAAGAGATTATATGCAAAGGGTAGGGTTGGTTTTAGATGGAACCATTGGAAATCTATCTCCTAACTCTTAAAGATAATATGAAGGAAGCAAACAAAGCAAAAGGAATGTCTACTACTAATAAGGTAAAGTGAAAATTGACACAATTCTTATTGTTGAGATTCACAACATTATTGGTGTTAAACATGGCTGCTCCCTTTATCTCACTCTTCTTCGATCTTATATAAATTAGTTGGATAAGTTGCTTGTTGACAATTTGAGGTTGAATGAAGGTTTTATTCACTTTGTTGTTACTATTGCCAGAGGCATTTGGCTATTGTAAGTGACTTTGGGATTCCCATGGACTAGAATTTAACATCAAAAAGCTCAAAGTTATGGTTTTTAATGTTTCCAAAGTGATTCGTTGGTGGAGTTAGTTATGAGTCTTTGCTACATTATTATAGGTTTTGGTTTCTCTAACATTTTTATTTGTTACAAAGGAAAGACAAATGGATGTTACCACATCTTATACATATCTAAACCTTTTACATACGATTGTGTCACTTACCTTACTACATTGATATGAGAAATGGTGCATAGGACTTCAACAAAAAAAACTTTCTCATGTGGAGAAAAATTTTATTTCCATGATCTCTTCTAAACTCATTAAATCTAAGAGATCAATCCCTCATGCCATTATTTTAACAAAATTTGAGGTTTACCTTCTTATCACAAGGATGATGTTTCATATTGTTACCTTATTGCATTGGCTTCATTGTTTAATCAGTTATGGTCTTAGTAAGCATTAGTCTTCCTTGCATCTAACTAAGCAAGGCTATATAGACTCTTAATGTGTAGATGTTATAACTCTTTTGCAGTCTTTTAACCTAGATATTAACATTATTCCTTTATCTAGTATCTCTATTCGTGATCCCAGGTTATGTATAAGAGAGATCCATAGAGTGATTACATAGGAGGTTCATAGAGCATATATGAGTTTTACTTGGATTTCACTAGGGGAGTCACTTTCTCCTAAACTTCATCATTACAAATATACTTATCTTTAGATTCAAAAGGATTTTATCATCACTATGGGCTATATCTCTCTTGTCCTTTGTTAGGAATTCAAGATTTGTTCTGTCTAGGTAAGTATGGAGACTAATAATCACATACTTTATTATTAATGTATATATAATCTATGTAATAGGACCTTGAATCAAAGGAATGTTTCATTTTATCCTACTTGGTTTTTTAAGCGATTTGTGGTAGTTTTAAGATATTATTGGCAATCCCCACAATCTGAGATCATGGGTTCATTATGACAACCAAATATGTGTTCCACATTTCATTAGAGATCTTACTTAGTTTCATAAAAAGTTGTCATGCACCCCTACTCTTCATTATGACAACCAAATATGTGTTCCCCATTTCATTAGAGATCTTACTTAGTTTCATAAAAAGTTGTCATGCACCCCTACTCTATCTCCAGTGGTCATGCTCCCATTACCAAATTTAAAAGAAAGGAAATAGACAAATACCATGTGGTCAAGATCCCCTAGTTCATGAAGTCTCCTTTAATTAGCTTAAATGTCTCTTAGAATGTTGACATTTGGTTGGGATGGTTGAGGCTCCTATATAAACTTCATCATGTTTTTATATCTCTATAGAAACTATTCCAATGCATTAATGGGTCCATGGTTTTTCCACCTACTTCTCCAACTTATTGGTTAACATGTGTGTTAGCCATGGAATTACTTATTTGTCGTTTGTGAAAGTAGGAGCATAGCATAAGGTCCATAATATCTTCTATTTAAACTCGCTCTTTACTATAAAAGTCTTTGAAAAATGTATCTTTCCTATACGAGTCTTCAACTTCTCTCCGATTAATTTTCCTTCTTCCTAGGCTAAGTAAATCCAACATTCTTTAACCTTATTTCCTAATATGAAGGTCAATTTCTACATATCTAGTTTAGTTTCCAACTATATTTTTTTCAAGACCCACACTATGTGGCTTCAAGAATGTTGAACCTCTTCACGTGGCCACATCAAAGGTTAACTTGGTTGCTTGAGTCTCGAAGTGATAACATGCAACTTTTATGATCCATACCTCTTTATTGAGGAAATTTACATACTTCACTATATTGTTTTCCACTAGGCTACTCATCATGGCAAAAACATTTCTTATTCATATTATTATCCTTTTTCTTTCATAGGCCATGTGATTATGCCCCCCTCATGCTTTTGCGATAAGATTCTACTCATTGTATTTTCCCAACGGGTTCACTTTCCCTAGCTAGTGGCATAAAAGATGTCATGTAATTTCTAGAGGAGATGCCTACAAGGCATTGATAAACTCTTAACTTTTTTTCAAGATGGGTACATGATTGCAGGCATAAAAATGATAAAACTCATATACAAGAATAAAAAACAAGAGATCAAGCAAGCATGCATGTAGAAAGGAGATTGTTGTCATTGTACATATTTATACACTCTATGATATATTTATAGTACTACAAAATTGGTGGAGAGTGTTAATCTCTTACCTAGTCTCTTAGGGTTACAATTGTAAAATACATGTTTAGGTGAATGATCATCTTTGACCAAGTGACCTATGAAATATTTACAATGTTAAAGGTATACTATAAAATATAAAGTACAAATTGAGTAAAATACAAATATAATACATAGTTGACTAAGTCCACTAGAAACAAAGGGACTAAGCCTTGTCAATTCCTCTATCTTGAGAGGAAATTATCCATGATATATGATGATGATGATTAACTTCCTGTAACATCCCACTCTGGCACACTGACAAACTTATTCTTTAAGGACACTTGCTCGCAAGTGATCTGGATTCTTATGATGATGAACCACTTAACCTTGATGATGATGCGTCATGATTGATGATAGGATGTTTTACTATTGCTATATACAGGTGCTATTAACTCAGTTTCATTGAGTGTGCAGGGTTTCGGACCTTGAGGATGCAGAGGCATCGGTGGAACTCCCTTGGACTCCGGATTGAGTCAGGGAGTGGTCTATTTGAGTTGTTTCCATTTACAGTGATATTGTGTGGTTTTGAT
>JASDQU010205953.1:19962-33227 GCA_032191745.1 Picea mariana
TAGTTCCTTTTCTCTTTTGGTGGGATTTGATAAATTTTAGGGCGTGTGACTTTGTGAGGAGTTGTTTGATTGGTATATGGAGCTTGGGAAAGACTCCAAGTGCGTTTTACTCTTCTAGGGAGGGACAGGTGCATGGCTTTGTGTCTGTAATCCAAGTCAGAGGCTGCTTAAAGTGATCCAAAGCATTGATTATGAAATGTACCTTTGATGTACTCTTTTTGTTGTGAAACATTACCAAGTTGTAGAGAAAGTATGATATGTTAGCTTGTCATCTTAATTTGGGTAGCAAGTCAAGCAACATTATTGTAAAGGGGTGGATTGAAGTTTTTAATATAGGAAATTGGATAAAGAAAACTTTTCAAGAAATCTAATCCAACTCTCATGTATTAGAGTACAATTTATATAATTGGATAAAATAGAAACGTTCTAGAAAAAATGAAAGCAAGTGCAATGAAATGTTACGATTAAAGATTGGAGTAAGTGCAATGCAATATTACACACAAAAATAGGAATAAGTGTAATGCAATATTATGAAGAGTGTTAAGTATCGACACTATTACGTTACTAGTGCTAACTTCGCAATGCTGATTAATGGGGAGGCAACTAGATTTTTTAAAAGCGAAAGGGGGCTCCGTCAGGGATGCCCACTATCTCCATACCTCTTTATCTTAGTTATGGAAGGCCTCAGCCTTCTCCTCTCCAAAAGCTTCTTCGAGCACCGCATCACTGGTATAAAGGTTTCAAATCTCATCAAGATCGTTCACCTCATGTTTGTTGACGATATTCTTCTATTGTCAAAAGTTGATTTAGCAGAGTGGCTTGCGATCCTGGACATACTACAGCTCTTCTGTTCAGTATCGGGTCTGTCCATCAATTTCTCAAAGTCCACTGTCCACTATTGGGGTTTATCTGAGGCCGAGCTCTCTCTCCTCAAAGACTCCATCCCCTTCTCCTTTTTTGACTTGACTTTAGGTTTCAAGTACCTTGGTTACCAGCTAAAGCTGGGAGCCTCCTCCTCTAATGATTGGAACTAGCTAGTAGCAACCTTCGAAAGGAGAATAGGTTTCTGGTGTAATAAATGGTTGTCCCTGGGTGGACCACTTATCCTGGTCAAATCGGTGTTACAAAGTCTGGCGGTTTATTGGATGTTACTGGAACAGATCCCCAACAAGATCATTATTATGCTTCGCAGACTCTCATTCAATTTCCTGTGGAATGACCTTGCAGGGAAGCGCCGCTTCCACCTTTGCAGCTGGCAGACTCTTTCTAGGCCTAAAAGGGCAGGGGGGTGGGGACTTAAGAACCTATCTATCTTCAACACAGCACTATTGGCTAGTTCTTTCTGGAGAGCGGTCACTCTTGACAGCATTTGGCACCGAGTCATCATGGATAAATATATAGGCGCCTTGCCCCTCCCTCTTTAGCTGCGAAAGACACATCTACTACAGAAGAGGGCTTCTCTCTTCTAGAGGAGTCTGGTCTCTTCCTCTCAGGTGATCCTTCACTGGCTCCATTGGAGGCCTGGATCGGGTGCAGAAATCAAAATTGGCAGAGATAAAATCATCGGATTGGATGACCACTCGATTCTCTCTCTGCCACTCGGATCGCAACTGTTCTCTTTTAATTACTGTTCCCTGGCTCAGATGAAGGTGGTGTCCTGTGCCTTCCCTCTCTCTGCTCATTGGCTACACAACAGTGACCTTCCTCTTATCGGGCCTTTGGCCTTGGAATGGGACTCTTACACGGCAACATTAAAACGTGTCGGCATCTCCCTCATTGACGCTCGGGACTCCCTCATCTGGGTCGTGGGTGATGGTTCAGGCATAGTCTCTGCCAAGAACGTCTACGCGGCTCTCCTGCCAGAACTGGACGTCGATGCTCTTCCTCCGTGGCTCCTTCAGATGTGGAATTGGCCGCTCCCTCTAAAACACAAACTTTTTATCTGGCTCTGTGCTAATGAAAAAATTCTTACCTGGGAGATGCTCCGTAAGAAAGGATGGCAGGGTCCCGGTTTATGTGCTCTCTGCTGCCGAGCCTCTGAGGACATCCACCACTTACTGATCCATTGTAATTTTGCAAAAGAAATCTGGAACCGCATATTGTAGCACTTCTCCCTCCCCTTCTACTGGACCGGCGCCACCATTTCAGAGTGCTTTTCCTCCTGGTATTCTGAAAAAGATGTGCCGCTTTCACAGGCTGCCTTTGTTTGTTGGCAGATCTGGACAGAACGCAACAAGGTCATTTTCGAGGATGCCTCACCTTCCTTCCAAGCGGTTTTTCACAGAATTCTGGCTACTTTCCATTGGCAACCGTCTTCTGTTAAGGCTCTTCCTTACAAAGCTGTGGAGTTTATTTTGCCTGAAGGTTACACCATGGCTTGTTTTGACGGTGCAGCACAGTCATCTGGATTATGCTGTGGGGCTAGAGGCACCTTCAAAACCCTTCCGGAGAGGACCACAAAGTGGTTCATTAATTGTGGTGTGGGTACAAACACCAAAGCCGAGCTCATGGGCTTATGGGCTTCTCTCACGCTTGCTTCCTTTTGGTCTTTAAATCATCTCCATGTTCTCGGAGACTCGAGAGTTATCATAGACTGGATCAATCGAAAGTGTAATCTCCAATCCGTCCATGTGGAAGGTTGAAAGCAAAAAACGCAGCAGCGGTCAAAACTCTTCACCGATATCACCTTCCACCATATCCCTAGATTGCACAATACTGAGGCGGATGCTCTCTCTAAGAGAGCTCTAAGCGAAGTGGTTGGAAGACTCTCGATCTATCACTGCGATAGAGGACAGGAGAGCCCAATCTCTTCCATCAATATCTTCGAATTATAATGGCTAACTCGTTTTGCTTGAGGACAACATTATAAGCCGTGGAGATAGTTGCTTTGTTTTTTGACTGCTCATGGAGGCGAAATCAAGATGTTAGTAAATTGGCTAGCCTTGAAAGTATTGAAACGGATGTAGAGCACTATCGGTCCCTTGGAAGCACTGTATTTATTTTGAATGTATTGGTCCTATCATGGTTATCGCACTGATCTAGCTTACTCAGTTGGCTACTACGCATTGTAAATGAATTTATACCTTTTATAAATTTGAGAAAATTTCTCTTGGGAAAAAAAAAAGTATCGACACTATTAAACAATTTCAAACAATTTCACACAAGGTTTTGGCTTCTTATTTTAAATTTATTTTTTATTTGAATTATTAACTCTCATAAAGATAAATTATGGAAATCTTGTTTATTAGTTAAACACGACAATTTAGACAACGCAACTAAAATAGGTAGTATTTATTATTAGTTAACACATTTTAGAGGGTGAATAAAATGTGGATATTTTCATTAAATTTAACAAAAGGTGTACATAAGGTGCACATTCATAGTATTGTGATGAAAAAAATAGCTTTCCATTATTACCTTGAACTGGCCCTTTAGTTGAGCTATTGTAATTCACACAACATTGCTTACTTGTTTTTCCAATGTGATATTTCAAGAAAGCATTGATGGTTGTTTCTAGTGCACACTCTTATGAACCAAGCACCTTGAAAATGATAAAATGTCAATGAATACAATGCACTTCGAGGGGAAAACCTCCTTTTACAATATATCCAATTCACAAGACAATATATGATGATCCTAAGATTGGGTCTCCTTAATATATATATATATATATAGGAAAAATGGTACAATTATAATGAAAGGGTACAATGAAAGGTTCTAGCCGACGTACTAATATAACACTAGAAATGCAATAACTCATTATCTAGGGCTTAATAAGGGGTTTTGTGATTAACATGGGGCTTTGTCTAGGGCTTAACATGCCCCTCCCATTCAAACAAGTGTTGTCCACAACACTTAACTAACCACGGGGGTTTCTACATGAAGAAATCATCTTCGCATGTCGCCTCTTCCACTGGTAGGTTCTTCCATTTGACAAGGTACTTAGTAATTACTCGATTTTGCAGCTGCGTAATCCTTGTTTCAAGGATTGTTTCTGGTTCTAATATGATTCATCCTTCTCCATTAATCTTTGATAAAATAGTTTGCACTGAGACCTTGTCACCGGTTATCTTCTTTAAGTAAGAAATATGGAAGATTGGATGTAGACTTCCTGGTTGCAAATGAATGGCATGGGCATGATCTCAAGCAGGTGTAAGACCCTTAAGCATCTCTCCAAATATCTTGGAATGATTGTTGATAACTTTTTGGAGATCCACTGGAGCAAAGAATATGGATGTTTGAACGTCTACTGAGCACAATTGTGCAATTACACCATGGTGTTCCTTTTTGAGTAATGTTGTCATGTTGTTAGAGCTTATCACTTAAGAGTGTTTCAATTGGATACCTCTAATCTCAATTTCCCTTTCGTCTGACGAAAATATCATGAAAAGATCTTGAAATTTAGGGCCATTGTTCCCAATGATTGTAACCATTGGACCTATAATACAACATCAACACCACCCATTTGGATTGCAATAATGAGACTATTCAATAAATACTCCCCCATATCGACCTTAATACTATGACACTTCCCTGAACAATTTATAATACCTCCATCTAAAATCATTACTTGAAACTTTGGTGTTGGAAACACAAAGCAATTGAGAAATTTTGTTAATTTGTACTTGATGAAGTTATGGGTACTACTAGAATCAATCAACATTGTTACCTTTTTGTTTTTGATATATTCTTCTATCTTGAGGGTTTGTGGAGTACTGATGTTGACCAATACATGACGAGATATCATTGGAGTAGTCTCTTCTAGCTCTAGATATTGTGTTGGTTCCAATTCTTGATCTTCTTCCTCTTCATTGTCTATGTAGATTACTTTCTTCTCACCACATTTATGCCTCTTACTATACTTTCTTTCACAATCAAAGCATAGTCACTTTGATCTTCTTTCATCCATTTGTTGTAGTGTCAACCTTGTTGGTTGAGTGAGATAAGGAGAGGGAGCATGATGTTCTCTATATTTTTTAGTGACCACTCTTCCAGTAGCCATATTTTTGCTTTCAATTTTCCTCGTAACAATCTTCAGAATGAAGTAGTTCCTTGGTGCCAACTTGAAAACCTGTTGATGTGGATCTTGGAATGATGAATGATCATGATTTTGAGATTCACTATGTTTTCTCTCCAATTGTGATAAAATACTTCTCATATGTGATTGAGACTCAACAACCGTGTTCTCTTTATTTTCATGATTTCCTTGGATCTCCATATCCCTATTAGGGTTCCTCTATAAGAGAATGTTTTCTATGTTCTTGATGGATTTTAATATTTCTTATTTCATTTCATTTATGGAATTTTTTTTATTTATTCCTTATTTTCATCCATCTTCTTTTTCATTTGATCTTCCATTTAAAAGTTATGTCAATTTCAAGTTATGTACCTTTCAAACCCTAATTTGGAGACTGTCTGGATGGTTGACCTTTGTTCTGATATATCTCTAAAATGTGAACCCTTATGAGTCTGAAATTTTGTCTTGTAGTACATTGATATGACCTTTTAAACTCCTGAAAATTTCACAGTTTGAACCTTCACTGATAAAAAATTATAACACACATACCAAAATGACTTGTTTAAGACTAATTTCAGGATTAGTAAAAACCCCCAACTTCCACTAGATATATATCACAAATTATAATGATTCAAAATCTATAAAAACAAATCACACGTAATTAGCTATGTCTCCTCGGGATTTTGAAAATTTTAGAGTCTGAAACTTCACCATAAAATTTTTATAGCAAAAATAAAAAGATGACTAGTTTGAGACTAATTTCAGGACTAGTCACAATCCCTAACTTCCATAGAAGATATCTCCAAAACTACAATGAACCAAAACCTGAAATTGTTATCA
Organism: Picea mariana; assembly: GCA_032191745.1. Taxonomy (NCBI): domain Eukaryota; kingdom Viridiplantae; phylum Streptophyta; class Pinopsida; order Pinales; family Pinaceae; genus Picea; species Picea mariana. The sequence continues at coordinate 25,820 of JASDQU010205953.1, forward strand.
CCTATTATTGGCTATCTTGTATCAATCTCCTCAAAATTCAGTTGTCTAAAACTTCCCAGAACAAAAGTTATAGAAAAAATCCCAAGATGACTTGCTTGAAACAGTAAAACGCTAGGATCGATGCTCTGATAACAAATTTTATGATCCTGTTGTGGCATACAAAAACCTTCCCAATTTTTCTTTTATTGTCAATAATAAAATTTGGGCCGCCTTTTATTTTTCAAAATTTTCTTAAATTTGGGTTTTATTTCTTTGGCTTTATGTTGTAAATATGTTTGTGATTTTGTTTTCAAACTGGACATTAATGCATTTTTACGAAGGCATTGCATGTTTTGACCCCTATCTATATCAATGATGCATGTATTATTTTGAATTTCATGAATTTTAACATGAAACTTAAAAATCCTATTTTGAAGTTTCCCTTATGGCATAGCATTTTTATATCAATTTCATCGTTTTTAGAATCATTGTGTTGATTATGATTTTTTATCATAGAATGAAATTCGAAGACTTCATACATCACTTATAGTTGACCCTTGATCACATTACTAAAATACATATCCATGATAAGGTTTTTGTCTGAGCCACAAAATTTGATGAATTATGAATAGTTATCTTTTGTCCTAAATTTTATTAGCTTTATTATACTTTATAATTTTGGATGAAAGATTAAATGTTTGTATCTCTTGTTACTTTATTAAAAGATCTTATTAGTCCCTGTCGAAGGCATAGAGGGGCTATATCAATCAATAATTTATTGACTTCATATTAATATGTCCTTTGACTATAAATTTTATCATCATTTCTATTGTTCGAACTATAGAACTAAAAATATTATTTTTTATATAATAAAAAAAAACATTATATGTCATCATCTCATTGGAGAATAGATTCGAAGTCTTATTTCCAACTTCGCTATTCCCAATGTTTTGATTCATGTTTTAATCCAAGATCAACACGCATATATTTTCTTATGCATTGCTCGAAGGTGGATTAATGTTAGAATTAGTTTGAATGTTTGTCTTAGCATTTTCTACTAGCTAAATTTATCCTAAGTTTGGTTAATTATAAATATTTTTATGTTTGTTGTACTATTGATATTATTTTTATTTTTATTTTTTATTATTATTAAGTACTTAAAGAGGCATTTTTATTATTACATATGTAAACAAGCCTGCCACACTGCATTCTTTCTTAAATGTGTGCCAGACTGCATTCTTTCTTAAATGTTTACACAGTGCGAGGCCCTTGGACGGTTCTAACAACCTTAAATGTTTACCTAACAGGACTCACAACCTTAAATGTTTACTTAACAGACGTGTCACAATACATTTTCCTTCGATTTTTTAATACAATCTTGTTTGCAGTGAATTTGGGCAGTTCTTGCACTTTGTAGGGTTGAGATCTTGTGCCCTTGTTTGCTTCAACTTTGCAAGGTTGGTTTCCTACACCCACAGTTGGACCTGTTGTTCTGTATCACTAGATGCAACAACTATCATCCCACAAAAATGTGAGAATGTCGTGGCGGTAGAACACCGGCTTTTATTTGCTTCATACGCTATGAAAACTATAGTTTCATAGGAAAATTGGACACTAATGGAATGTATATTTCCGGTGAGTCCAATGTCTCCAAGCCTGATGCCTTTAATACGACTGTTGAGAAGCTCTTAGCCAATTTGTCAACTAAAGTAGTGTCTGGTGGCTATGGACCAATGACGAATTGGGGAAGCTTTAGGGGAAGGTGACCATCGCTAACGGTGGAGTGCTACCAAACATTCATCAGGTTCTCCTCCCCAAGAAGACCGTCGAGAAAGCGGAGAAGGGTTCTGCACCAAAATCCCCCAAGTCGAAGTAAAAAAATTATTCATTCATGGGCTTCTTCGGGTTGTTCAAATACAATAAATGGTGTTTTATTAACACCACCTCTTCTTTCAGAGTTGTTTTGGTCAACCACCAGAAGGGATATTATTTGTTCTGAATGAGGGTTTGGTGGAGATTAATCTATTTGTCACTAATTTAGGTAAGCTGAAGACATGATATGTACATCAAAGTTTGGCATGAACGTGTGGAAGCATGGTGGACTGATTTACTTTATATTTGTTTATTTTATCAATCATCATTTTAAAGTTATCTTTGAGATTAACATGACTTCAGGTTATGTAAATGAAACCATTTTTAAAAGTAAGTAGGTTATATAAATGTAATGGTATTTAAAGAAGCATTGTAAATGCCCTACCTTGGTTTTTATCAGGGCATGTTTTTTAATCAAGTTTACTTCAACTGAAATTTAGGAAATTACTGACTGAAATTGCAGATTTGAAATTACTCTAATTGCAGATTTGAGTTGTTGGGTCTGTATAATCTTGGTGTGAAAGAATTTTTTCAAGGTCTATAATCTTGGCGCCTCAGAAATTTATAAATTTTTCATGGTGTATAATCTTAGTGTTTCAAAAATTTAAAAGTTTTTAAGGTGTTGTTTCAGAAATTTTTTCATCAATTCAGAAATTTTTTCAAGGTGTATAATCTTGGTGTCTCAAAAATTTAGAAAATTTTCATGGTGTATAAACTTAGTGTTTCGGTGTATAATCTTGGTGCCTCAAAAATTTAGAAAATTTTCATGGTGTATAATCTTGGTGTTTCAAAAATTTAAAAGTTTCAGGTGTTGGTGTTTCAGAAATTATTTCATAAATTCAGATTTTTTTTTCAGAAATTCAGAAATTCGGAAATTTTTTCAAGGTGTATAATCTTGGTGTCTCAGAAATTTAGAAATGTTTCATGGTGTATAAACTTATTGTTTCAAAAATTTAAAAGTTTTTCTGGTGTTAGAATACATTGATGCATTCACAAATGTGATTGAAAAAAGGAAAATTATGATTTCATGAAGAATTGTAGAATTGTTTTATTGGATTTTGGTGAAAAAGATAAAAAGTAAGATGTTTAGATTCTGAGAATAATATAAATTTTAACTTAGATTTAAAAGTAATCATGAATAGTTATATCATCTGAGACTAATATAAATTTTAAGTTAGATTTAAAAGTAATCAGTAATCATGAAATAATTTTTATTATTTTTAAAACTAATCATGAATAGTTATATCATTTGAGACTAATATAAATTTTAAGTTAGATTTAAAAGTAATCGGTAATCATGAAATAGTTTTTATTTTTAAAAGTTATCATGAATAGTTCTATCATCTTAGACTAATATAAATTTTAAGCTACATTTATAGTGTCATCATCTACTGTCGATCATTCTTGGCATGTGAAGAGGGAGTTTGGGTGCAAAAGAAAATTTTATGAGGTTGTGAAATCAATCTCTGCAAGAATTATTAAGGAAAAGCTGAATGAATCACCAGAGAATAAAAAATTGGAAGAATTTGAAGAGGAAATGGAGATACGTACAACGATTGAATCGGACACCCTGATTCTCCTGCTATGAACTTGTCTTCGTGATCCAACAATATCCACCTCAGCCTTCTCACACCCCACCACAAAATTGCCAACCATTTTCACCAACATACCACAAAATTGCCAACCATTTTCACCGACATAACTTCTGGTGTTTATATGTTACTCTGAAATTTTTTGAATAATAAACAATAACCCCTGTGCATAGAAGATTAACGCACCACTAATTATTAATTGTTGGGGTTGAGTCGACTTGTAGTCTTCTGATAGCGATTATAATTTCATACATTTGGATACGGTTTTGTCTGTTGAGTAGTTCACTTAACATCACACAGTTGTGTGAGATAATTGACGTTAATACAGTTACTTGCACTGTCGTTAATCTTGTGAGCATCCTAGTATTGATCAGAAAATAAATAGAAGATTTTAGAATTGATACTTGATCACTTATGACATTAAGCTCCATCGTTGATCCCTGTTGGTGTGAACGCTTCCTTGAAAATAGTTTTTTTCGAAGCGTTGTGGAACAAACATTCGAAGTTGGGATTTCTACTATGTAACAATATATTCAAAATATTTATTTTAACCTGAAGGAATAAGTTAAATTTAATGATAGTAATATAAGCTTAATCTTGATCCTGCCAACCCTGGAGTTCGCCTGTCAATTTGTATATCACGGAACTCTGGGTGTTGTTTGGAGGACACAAAACAATAGAAGCACAATTTTGAGCTTGCCAGCCTGTGAACCCACGATCCAAAAAGTGGCTAAGTATGGAATGAGGAAGTCGTCGGTCGGACTCGCGATACAGAAGCATGCCTATAAATGTGAACCCATGAGTCCGCCAACCCGCGCACGTAGACATTTTCGAAAAAATGAATAATAATAAACACAAATATGTGATTGATATTATTTTTTATATAATCGATTAGATACTCCCACCTAACATTAGTTTTATATTGTGGAATGATTAATTGAAAACATTTTTCAGAGTAATGAATCTTTCACATGATGTATTGGTAATATTATATTTTAATGTAATATATTAAATTAGGTTTTAGTCATTATACTAAAAGTTACAAAATCTTCAGTCCAACTTTGTTTGACATTGTATTGATTAAATTTGAGAGTAAAACCAATAACAAAATGGCTATCGTTTTCGAAGTTGAAGTTGAATATTTTATGTTTATAATTGAGATATTTAATTATGGTTTTAGATTTTTAAGTTTCAATATGGAGAATAAGGTAAAGAGTCTTGATATAATTACTATAATAACTCTTACAAGATAATAATTCCCTGGCAAGATTTATCAGGTGAATCTTATGAAATGTTTTCACTCCCAATGAAGATATGGAATTCAAAAACTTTGCATTTGCCAAAAGGATTGGTAAAATTGTCCGCTAAAAAACACAATTATGAAAATATTAAAAAAAACACAATTATATTAAATTTTATATTCTTATAAAATTAAGATAAATTTTATAATAATGAAATTATTAAGAAATAAAAGTATTATAAAAAATTTATTCATTTTAATTTGAATAATTAAAATTATTTTTTAAAAAATACATGTTTAAAATTAAAACAAATATCTAGATTTTATTAAAATATCTATGAAAGCTAATGGTTATATGGAAGATTGAGACCATAAAGTTTAAATTTCATTAAAGTTTATAGCCCGCCAGCTCGGGAGTTCACCTGTCAATTTGTATATCGCGGAACTTCGGGTGCTGTTTGGAGGACACAGAACAATAGAAGCGCAATTTTGAGCCTGCCAGCCCAGGAACCCACGATCCAAAAAGTGGCTAAGTATGGAATGAGGAAGCCATCGGTCGGACTCGTGATACATAGGCATGCCTATAAATGTGAACCCGTGAATCCACTAACGTCACATCTATTTTATTCTACTATATTTTTATGTGTGCATTTCATTTCCTTTGGTGCAATAACTTACTATATATAGTTTTATGTGTATTTATCATCTAATAAAGGTAGGGGTGAAACTTTTTTTTTTTCCAGTAGAAAATTTCTCAATATATATTTAATATATGTTGTTCTCAAAGAGAGTACATGAGTTCAAATTATAGTGCCAACTAGTGGCCTTCAACTAAGGATAAATCCTCCATCACAGACAGGAAGAGATGTACTACATAGTTCCAAAATAAAAACTCGTAAATACTATTTAGTATCTACCCCTATGTAATTAGTCCAAAATTTGCAAATAAATTGCAATAGTACAATCCAAAATATCTACAGCCATGTTTACAAAATAGTACCAGAGATAACTCAAAAATATAATGAATTCATGTAGACTTCCCCAAATACTATCTATATCAGATGAAAAGTTGAAGAGATAGAGGGGGGCCCTCCTGACCATCCTGCCATTTGTTGAAGTGGATCCTCCCTTCCGGAACCTAGAGATTTTTTTTTGAAAGTGTATCAGCTTCCACATTCTCTTCCCTGTATATGTGCTCAAATCTAATATATTTTAACAGTGTAATGAGGATCTTAATCTTCTCCATCCATCCCATGAGAGATGTAACAAAAAGATTACACTTATGATTTAACCAATCCACTACAATTTTGGAATCCCCTAGCAACTGTAGTTGGTCAATGTCAAGTCTGTGTGCTAATGATAAGGTGGCCCACACACCAAGAACATGTAGGGGTGGAACTTATCAAAATCATGCCATGTTAAAGTAATAGTTTGATTATCTTTGAAAGATGATAAAGCTATGCAAACAAGACTCATAATTAAACAAGAAAAGAATGGTCCCAATAATATAATCTAATCTATTTTTTTGATGATTATTTTCAAAATATGGAAAATGAATGCATACAAGACAAATGGTTACCCTTAAAAAAGTTCTAACAATGACATTTAATTCATTTGTTTGAGAAGAAGTGGAGACACAAATAAATAGTTTTAAAAAATTAGTTATTTCATTTGTTTGAGAAGTGGAGACAAAAATTTAATTTCAAAAGTTATTCACTAATGTAATTTATTATATTTGTACACACTCATGGTAATTGATATATCTAAGTTTATATGGATTTATAAGAATTTTTATAATTAATTTTACTTAAGAAAACCAACTTCATTGTACAAACATATCCAAGTTTTTATGGATTTATAAGAATTTTTATAATTAATTTTACTTAAGAAAACCAATTCCATTGTACAAACACCTTATAGATTCATTCAATGATGTCTTCCAACTCCATTATACAAACACCTTATAGATTCATTCAATGATGTCCTCTCCAAGACATTGACAACGGAGATTATTGACCTTAACTAATTTGTAGAAAGCCGTGTCACAAGTGATGATGATAGAACCTAATTAATCATGATCAATTTAAAGCATTCCAACATATTTTTTAAATAGTAAACTTGAGCTACTTTAAGTTATAATATAATGTATTTCCATCATCAAAACGTTTTCTACTAGGGATAATACACCACCATAAATGGTTTTCTTAAGCATATATTGACATCAAGCATGTCAAATATACTTTCCTAACATAGACAAATTTTCTATATAATACATAGCAAAACCAATGGTTTCATATATTACAATGTTATTACCCCATGGATAAGCCTAGCAAGATTGAAATTCATTATCACAAGGTGAGCCTAAATGAAAGAGAACTTTTTTGAGAAACCTTGGGCACAAAATGACACAAAAAAAAACATTCAAATTCACCTAAGAGCACACTAACGATTGGGCCCACCCAAGGATTTGCACCCCAAACCAACTTGAGGGAGACTATGTAGGAAAAATAGTGAGATGCATGTTCTTAATGAATGTTTATGGTTAAATTTATGAGAGACATGATTTGAAACTGGGCCTATGGGTTGTGGGCACACTGTACTTTTGCTATGCCACTTTGATGTTCTTTCAATATTGTAATATAATTTCAAAGAAACACAAAAAGAAAAATGTGATTCAACAAAGAAGGGAAATAAATTTGAAACAAACAAATGATTAGTATATCAA
>JASDQU010205953.1:47456-58479 GCA_032191745.1 Picea mariana
TAGAGGAGGAAAGAGGGTTCGTTCTTAGTCTGTTGTCCGATTATGTTATGAGGAGGGATTTCTATTGAGAGAGAATTATTATATCGGGAGAGCAATATGTATTATAAGATCTTCAGCTAGGTGCAAAGATCAACCCTGCAGCTGGGTGCGCAGGGAGGAGAGAGAAAAATAGAAGATTTGCTAGCTAAGAGCGCAGATAAGAACTGTATGCTTTCATCTTAATATATTATAAAGCACTGTTATGTGGACGTAGCCCTAGAGAGAGGGTGAACCACGTGTATCTTGTGTTGTGTGTGATTGATGTTGTGTCCTTTGTCATTTGATATACTGTTATTGTGATACTGTGTTAGATCTAACAAATAGTTGTGCAGAGTATATCTAATATGGGATTTGATATGTAGATGTTGTGTTATTATTGTATTGAATCCACTTGGTATTCCCTTTGCTTGTAGACATCTCTATCCTGAAACCCCCCCATAGTTACTTCAAGTGAGACTACATCTGCTTCACAGGTATTGCCAAAAGCACCAGTAGTTAGGGCTTGTTGGTGCACTCTTGGAGCTGAACCCTGGGTCTACCCCTGTGCCAACAAGACACATATTAACTCTGACATGCTTAGTTCTTCAATCTCGCCACTCTTTAACATGTTTCTTAAATCAGTCTAACACTCTGACATATTAAATCTAATAGTCTAACTTTCCCCCCCGCCTCTGTCAATTTTCCTAGTCAAGATTTCCCCACCTATCTTATCCGATCAGAATGCAGGTGTCTTGAATAAAAGGGGGTACTGTCATGTCATCAATAATGGTCACAAGTTGTGTTCAGTATACATCTTTGTTCATGAGACTGGGTCGCCGTGTTGACCGCCTTCTTTCCATGGAATGGAAGAGACGATCCCAACCACAACACCCTTAAAACTTGTCGAATGTGGATACCAAATCAGGACTCCATTCCCAATATTCAAGTCATTAGTTTGATATCACAATATCAATCCATGTATTTCTTCCAAGACGAAGAATTTATCTCGAGCTAAAGAATCAATTGGGATGCTTCCATGGCACAATTTCATTCTGATAGCCTTTAGCGCCCTCGTCATCTCCACTCTGGACCTTCTCCTTGTTCAATCCCTCAATCATCTTGCTCCCCAAATCATACAGTGTCCATCTCTGTTGTCTTCTAATGTCATCTTGACAACTTCACCTTCTATAATTTTAGTCTCTTACTTAATTTTAACCCATGTTTCCTCTCTGAACGCCTGTGTCAAAGCCTTGATATTGTTCATTTCTAATGAAAAAATTTCACTCTCTCCCATCATTGCAAAGGGGGTTTCTTTTCCTAGAGATTTAGCCATGCCCATAGCTATGGCGGTCTTACCTATCCACGGTTAGCCTGCCAACAAAATAATGTGGCCTGCTATTTTTCCTTCCTTAATCATTTCCAAAATAACCACTGCGGATTTTCTAGCGCATGTCTGTCCTACCATATCCTATGAAACCTTGCGGTCTTCTAAAGAATCATCCAATCCTAAGCCTCTAATGTGCGAATGGGCACCTATTTGTTCTATGTGCATTAAATCCCTGGTCTCCGACAGATTTAGCTTCACCATGGCTCTTTCTGAAAAATGTCCCTGTTCGAAACCTGTTAAGTTTCAAAAAGATCGACAAAAAGCACAACTAAACATTGGCCGGTGCACGGGTTATCATGTAGGTTAAAAACCTCTAGAAAACTGACAAACTTTCATATGTTGCTGCTCGGGGATGAAATGGACAAAACACCTCAATACTGTTGTTGAAATTTTGGAGAGATCCGGGTAGAGTGGAAGAAAAGATTAGAAACATTCAGGGTATATGGCGAATCCCAGATATATTTTTTCCACGGGGCGTCGTTGGTGAAACTAATTTTGGGGAGAATCACGGATATTTTTTCCACGGGGCGTCGTTGGCGAAACTGATTTTGGGGTTTTAAGGGTTTTTGCTGGTTCAAAATTCAATACTCTTGGACTGCCTCTTAGATTGCATTCCTCAACAAGGCTGCGGGGCAATGAACCCCCTCATTTAGTATGCCCTCGATTTGATCTTGAAAGAATGCTAAATGTCTATGAATCCATTAAATTTTTATACGCAAGCTGGTGGATTCGTTCGTTGGTATGCCCAAAGATAAAGCTCCGGGTTTCGTGGAAATTTATAAACGAAATATGTAACAGTTCGACAGATTTTTGAAGTTTTATGATGCTTGCAGTAGAGTGGTTTTAACACACGACCACAATGACTTTTCATCTTAGGAGAAATCACTTGTGTCATTCTACGGTCAAATGGAAATGGAATAAACTATATTCAAATCATATGAAGAACTCATATTTAGAATTGCTTTCTTCTCGCAGTGTTTGAAGTGTAGACAATGTGGAACATAAACATCATTTACAACAAGAGTTGGTCATGGCCTGATCTTCAAGATTGTATTTGCGAATTTTAGTATGTGTAGACTTTGTTTCAAAGGCCTTTTATGATTTTCTTAGAATCTCATGAGTCGTTTCTTCCTTAAGAGTACCCTTGGCATTGTTGTCACGAGAAAATCTAGGTATATATCTATATCTTTAAATGACGAAGATAGTTTGGACTTTTGGCTTGTTTTAACCATATTTTAATATTTCTCTAGACTATTAAATCTACCAGTATGACATGCCTAGTTCTCCGATCTCACAACCTCTTCATTATCACTGATTACACTTTTCTATCTGACATGGTTAGTTCTCCTATCTCACGGCCTCTTCATTATCACTGAAGCACCACTTTCTACACTGCCTGAATAGTTGCAGTACTTCAATAATATGTTTTACCCAATATTGGAATCGTGCTCCTCCTCCTCCCAATATTGGGATAGTTCTTCTGCGCCTCCTCGTTTCCAGCTCCAAAACCCTGAAGTACCTGTGAGTAGTTGCACTGGTTTTGAGTCATGGACATGAGACTACTTGTTTTGGTTCAAGAGGAGCCTAGTGATCTCGTTCTGGTTCAAGAGGCCGAAGTCTTGCATTGCGGGAGCATTCTTTCGAGCAAAATTACTGAACAAACAGACATTTGTAATCTCATTGCCGGAGCATTCTTTCAAGCACCATGAAAGACACAGGCTCATCATCCACCACCAGAAACTTCATTCCTTTGCAAGCTTGACAAGGGGCCTCATGGCGGTCTCCACCTTTGGCAGTACATTGCTCCCTTTTAATTACACTTCACCATGGCCATCCTCAGCCAAAATAAAACCTCTATCTCTATATGGACAAGGCATACCATGGAGGCCAGTGCCACTAACATCGAGAAAGGAAGTCAGACAGACAAGTAGGCATCCAATTCCTCGTTATTATTATTTACAACAAAAAATATTCTAATCGTTACACAGGCCGAAGGACGGATGAAACTCAACTTTGCAACATATTTTACAATATTATTACCTTTAAGGCACACATAATTCACTTCATTGTTGTTTTCAGAGCAATGGAAAGATTGTACCACGACGCATGAAGGCATCACTAGACTCCCAAGTTCCATATCTTCATCTCGCAGTCGATATTTCACTCTCGCGACCACAACAAGCAACTACGTCATCCTAACATTTCCCAGCTTTGCAAGGGATTGAATCCTGTCGAGTACTTAATAGGAGACGATAAGTAACAATAATATTGTTGTTTAGATCACAAACGGACGCTGGGCGTACGGGTTTTCAGAGCCACCTCTGCGAGGCACAAGGACTGCACATTGTTCTCTTTTGGAAAGGTCAGTTTATTGTTTTAACCATATATCTATCATGCCCAATTTCTTTTGACAATTGCCCATTTTTTTTTCATGTAATGTCTGAATTCAACAAGTATGCTTAAAAACCAGCACACTTGTAAGATTTAATGTACTGTCATTGTTTATATGTTTCCTATTGATTTTAAATTAGAACAATAAGATCTAAATCATGGACACTCTCTCCAATTTGCATGTTCCCTCGTGGTTGTCCGCGTGTGCGTTCCAATTGTCCAAGGTTCATCGAAACACCCCTCATTACGGTCAAGTTTAAATCGATTATGCTGCTAAAAATAAACACTGCTCAGGATTGGTCACTAAGGGACGGCTGGATGCCTATGAAGTAGTTAAATTTAATGCGAGAAGAAAGAACATATGGCTTATCATGCGTGGATAAGCCATCTGTTATCTCAAAATATTTACGATTGGAACTTAAAAGCATGATTGGATATTCTCTCATAGATTTGATACTGCTTGCCACCATAAATCTGTAAGCATAAAATATTTAAACATTGCATGTATGTGAAGGTAGAGAAACCAACTATTTCCATTGATTTAGACATCCAACAATCTCTCCATGTCATCATCTCTGCAAAAATAAATTAAAAATGAATGGCTGAACAAAAACTTATCTCTTTGATGATGCCATTTATTTTAAATTTCTAAAAAATATTTGAAAGTTAGAATGCCCATATCCTTGCCAAACAAAGTTACTGGAGATGAATAGCTATATATATAATAGCCATAATACACATATTCCTTCCAAATCCACTCAATGGAGATGAATAACCATATATGCAATATCTTTGGGAGGAAATCAAATATTTCCCATGCGACCCATTAACATTATAATGAACCGTTGCATTTGAACGATGCAAAACTTGAAGTAATCCAAATCTTGAAGAATGTCAAGAAAATATGAACAAATATCAACGCCTATATAATAAGCTATAGGAAGATATGAATTGAACGAGCTACAGGAAGAAGCACCTGATAACCAATATGACTAGGTGTTTCTGTATTTTTAAAGTGTGCCAGGGAGTGTAACTGCAATCAAGTTGTTTTTTCATAGAGAAAATATGCATTAATAAAGCACAGGTGCATTATTTATGATGTAATACAAAATTGATTGCGAACATTATTTTAATATGGAACCTTCGTGACTAGCAAGAGACTCGTAAATAAGAGAGCGATCGTATTTAACTTCAAATTAATGACTATTAATTGCATGAATACTTGGATGAAAAATATGCTTTAAAAAAACTAGAGAATAGTCTGTCACCTCGCATCTTTTCTGTTTCAAATGTGTAAAATACTATAACACACTATTATTATTTATATTAATCAATTTATTTAGTTAAAATAAAAATAAAAATAAAAATAAACAAACCAAATAAACTATATTCTATCCTTCTTCATTTAGAAGAGGAAGTTCTATATTCTATCCTTCTTCATTCAAAAGAGGAAGTTTTCTTTCAACTTCAGTTTTTTAGGTCCAAAGTCACATGGATGTTTTTTTGTTTTTTTTTTTTCTTTAAATTAGGTGGCAAATTACTAATAAGGAAAATTATTATTGATTCATAGATTAAAATAATTAGTTCTTATCACACCAGAAGCCAAATTCAAAGGTTGCTTTTACAAGTTTTCTTTGTTTCAGTTCGAATTCTACACACAAGCACATTGGCGTTTCCATGTATGCATATAATTGTAAGTGACATGAGTTTCTATGTATGTCAATGGAAAACCTACACATGAATATAGATTAATTTTAAAAGCTTTGGAGAACAATATTCACAATCATTATTTTTATATTTTGTTTTAAAAATTAGTTATAAATAAATTTATTAAAAATATTTTCATATAATTTTAAAAAATCAATACAAAATAATGATGATGATTAAAGTTCACACTAAAAGAAAATTAGTCTATAGAACTTTAAGAGGGTAAGTGATTACTTGCAATTCTTATAAATATAATATATCAAATTATTATTTCATATTTAAATTTAGATCTTTAGAGATTTAACTTGAAATTATTTTTTCTTTTTATTTTATTTTTTATTTAGATTTTTAAATTAAATATAGAAAAAAAATTATTACCCAATTTATTTTTAAACATTTAGATTTAGATTTTGTAACTCTATTTCACTATTTTTTATATTCCTTTCATTCTATCAAAAATAAAATCTTGGATTTGATTAGCTTGGATATGATGGACCATTTGTTTTTATTATTTCATATTCTTCTAATTAATAAAATTTATTAATGGGTTGTGTTATTGTTTTTTATTATTTATATTATTTTTTTGAAAAATTTTAAAAATAGAATAGAATAGTAATTTTTTTATTTTTTAATTGAAGTGTTTTATATTATTATTTTATATTATCTTAATAAAGTATTTTTTCATGTAATTTTTTTTAATAAATTTTTTTTTTAAGTAATTCTCTTGAATAATTAATGATGATATAAAAAATAGAAAGAAATAATAAAGGTTATGTTTTTTTAAAATTGATTTACAAACTTAAAATTACAATCTAAATAATGTTGTAAATCAAAATCTCTAATTCTATCAAGTGTAGGTTTGAGGGACTTTTGAATTGATCTAAAATCTCGAAATTGCAATTCAAATAATGTATAAATCAAAATCCTTAATTTTATTCATCATCTGATTCAGATAAAGAATTCATACAAAGAGGGAGTTAGACTCTATTTCTCTCTTTCAAAACTTACAATCTTTTCACCAATTTGAGAGTTTTTATAAGAAGTCATCGAACCAACTTCAAATAAAATTATTTTGATTATAATATTTTTATGATTCTAATTAACAACATTAATATAAAAACTTCCCTCAACTTATTTCTGCATTCCCATTAACCCACTTAAAAAATATACTAGTAAATTAAATTAGATGAATCAACTAATATTTAAAACTTGACATAGTTTTTGCATGAATGCACACATAATCTTTGAGATTTCTTTATCATTTCACCTATCTAGTGATATGTCCCATCTTGAGATAATGACGTGGATAATATTTTATATTTTATATAAATTATTTTAAAGGTTAGCATCTCTAACTTTTCCATGTTTACAATAAATTAGTGATTGTAAATTAAATGAAAAACAAGTAATCACTTTAGTAGTAGCTAGCCACGTGAAGTATACCCACTAACTAGCGTTTCACTAAAAAGTCAAACCTCTTGTTTGAAATGATTCAAGGGATAGATGGATGGAAATTATATCCTTATTTTATTTATCAATTATTTTTATGAAATTTTTGGTTTATCAATTATTTTTATGAAAACAAAAAGTCAAACCTCGTGTTTGAAATGGTTCAAGGGATTGATGGATGGAAATTATGGTTCAAGGGATTTATGGATGGAAATTGTATCCTTATTTTATTTATCAATTATTATATTTTTGGTTTATTAATTATTTTTATGAAATTTTTTGGTTTAGTGGTAAAATTTATAGTTTCTTATCTTTCTTATTTGGGTTCAATTTTTATAATGGATATGTTGGTCCTTTGTGATAAGGTTAAAAGGGTAGACGTCTCCACGGATAGAGGTCTATTTGGGTGTGCTTCAAGATGACCCTTGCTAAGTCACAAGTGTTTGATATATCTAGCTTGTGGATTGTTGGACATACTCTTGGGTTATAGTGACAACGAACATGATTGATCTTGGGTCGAGTTATCGATTCCCATGATTTAAAAAAGAAAAATTGTGTACATTGAATGTCTTTCAAGTTGGATTAATTGATGACAAGTTTAAAGTAAACAAAGAAAATTGAGATATTATAAAGAAGATTATTAATCTCAATTTAAAATATCAAAAACATTTATCATTATAATTTAGTTAAAAAAGAAAAATAATTTTTTAAAATAAGATCGAACTCTCACAATTTCTATAGTGAAAAAAGGTATTGGACATTTCCTTAAATATTGTGCGATGACATAATTTGTCATATTTGTGACACTGGTGGAGGACAAAAAACATTTTTTCTTAAAATGTCCTACATATACCCACATCAAAATCTCACGTTCAAAATATTTGTAACATTATAGACCTTCCTAACCTATCAACTCATCAAAACTATGTAGATTTGGGAAAGCTTATTTCGAGTCTTTTTCAACATAGAAATAAATGTTAAAACAACCCAATTGATTCCTTATCCTTTTTTATTTAAGGTTTGATAAACCACTTGAAGTTTATCATAGTGTACGACAACGACCATCACCACCACCACCATCATCATTAATGGGATACCAAGTGTGTAGGAGGGGATATAATGTTTAGGAAAGTATTGCACCCATAAATTATTAATGTCAGTGTTCTTGTTAGCATTGTTTTCCAATTTTCCAATATAACCAACTATTGTTAGTTGTAAACTTATGTAGGCATCCTTATATGCTCAGTGGTGACACCTATATTTTGCTAACGATGTGCCTCTTCCAATTTTAAATATAGCAGACATTCTCTTGTATTTGAAACACAACATATCTAACAGATCAATTGAATTCTCTCTTGTAGAAGGTTTTTGGGTTTTGTGGTAGTTTATGTTCCTGGAATGTTCTTTTAAACATATTCATGGTATCAAAGTTTTTTGTACAAACCCCTTCTCATTTTTTTTGAAATATATTTGCATGTTGTGTGATCTCCATGATCCCATGATCTAGATCAGATCAAAACGAAGAGCCATTGTTTGTGGCACCATGTTTCTAGTTGTGGATCTGATGCTCTTAGTACAAAAGGGAAGTGGATATTTTATATTGATCTCGCATGTGACCCTCCTAGCTAATTGTGGCATGATCTCTCTTTTCTATGTGCATTAAGAAGAACACATGCTTGGCATAGTTATCTGAGAACATTCTAGGTGCAGTTCATGGTCTTGATGCATTGACGTGGAGGTATAACTTGTTTTAGATCCTCTACAACACATCCCTCTTTCTATATATCTGCAAGTGTGTGAACTCTTGATTCCGCCCTTGCATGGAGCTGACCTTAACACTATTCTTGAGCACGATTTGTAAGAAGTTATAGCATGTCTTTGGTGCCTTATCAATGAAGTTTGTGAAAAATTGTGTGGTTGGATTTGCAATTTCATGATCTGATTGCATTTACTATGAGATAAGGCTACAACTTTAGTTTGCCGAGATTGGAATTTCGTATTCTCACCAAATACATGGAAAAAAAGTCTTGGAATTGGTACACACCCTTCCTTTCTATACCATTGCATTTTTTTCATTTTGTATTTAAATTTGAAAGGTGGCCAATGACAAACAATTTCTTTTAAGCTCATTCATGGCTTGCTTTGGCCATAGGAATTTTTTTTTAGGACGTCTACCACTTATTATAGATTGTGACACCCCTCCAACCAACACTTGTCTCGTTGGTGTTCACCCCCTACACCAATTATGGATAATTTTCTATTGTAGTGGTACCTACATCATCATTGGATGGGGGGAAATAGTCATATCTACAAGTTCAAAGTTTTGATCTACTCATCCACACTCAAATTTACACATCCAGGTATTATGGTGTGCAAAAATATCTCAATTGTTTGATCAATGGTTGTAAACATTTCCTTTAGAGATCTGTTGACACGGCTGAAATCTCCCTTTATCAAAAGCAGGGGTTACCCCTAGTAAGAAGTCCCAATCAATCCCTTCACCGTTTGGAATAGGGAACCCATCCAGATTCTCGCTTGAAAACAATTTCTGGTTTTGGTTTTACCGGTTGCAGGCTGATCCACCGATGAAGGTTTCCTAAGCTAAAGAATGAAATGCAACTAATCTAAGATGCATGTGTTCGGACTAAACTAAGGAAACCAAAAAGTAGACATAGAACCATTAATGCTCCTTTCGAGGGCCCGAGAAATAGTTCACACAAAGAAAAGACAACAACATGAGTAAACAACTGAAAATACAAAATATTCTATCATTTGAACAATCATTTACGATTCTATGCCCACAAATTTAGACAAAAATTCTCTAAATAATAGAAATAAGAATGTAGCCATCATACATAAGAATAGTCTACAATATGAAGTACATTCTTACACAACATGAGTGTTGAGAAAAAGGTAAAAGAATAGTCCAAAATACGTCCAACATGAGAATCAAAGCCCTCCATAAAATAGCTTGGACAAACCAACTTCTCCTCATTAAACATTCCAGTAATAGTACATCCAAGCCCTAATGAATTCTCCTCAATTTTAGTTAACACCGTACTCCCAAAATAGTTCAAAAAATGTAGAATGCCTAAAGAGAAAAAAATACCCCTTCTTGGATACAATCCCCATATTTGTTAGAGTTCAATGTGACTCTTGGCATTTCGCCTTACCCCATGACCTTTCATTTACCAACATTTTTCCTTATCCTCTCCGTAATGATGAGAGAAAAAGATGAGAATTACATTTCAAATTTGTCTTTTAGCACTAGAGGGCCATCCTAGGTCTCAGCTATAGTGCGCCTATCCCATCATAATGACTGGCTTGGACATTGGGAGATTTGATCATTGTAGGGTTTAGACTCCCTCTTCAGCCATTTGAGTTTGATTCCCTTCGATGCTCCCAACAGCTGTAACAATTGATATCGTCCTTAATGCTCTATTGTCCTTGGCTATATATCGCATTGCAAGGATGTTGAGTATAACCTCCTCTCAACATTGGTACCTGACACCATATCAACATGCAACAGACGAGCGACCTCAGTGTAATTTCAAAATAAACCATTAAAATCAAGCATTCACACCCCTAGAATTGAAGCATTAACTAACTGAAATTTCACATAAACTTCCCTAAATTCGATCCTTGGTTCCTCATTTTATGATTGAAGTCTTTAGTTCTTGGAGGCTGTTGACAAGGTGTAAGGTACCATATGTAATATAATATGTAGAAACAAGAATATTCAACATATATCAATGGAACAAAAAATATTGAGAAGAGCCATACCATAAATAATTCCTTTATTCAAAGAAAACAATGTTCACTTGCCTCTTCGAGGGGAAAATTCCAACATAGTCGATCTCTATTACAATAATTCTCAAGACAAATATCTCTCATGCCTCCTACTCTTATTTATACTAATTCTATCTTCTAAAGAACATTCTAGAGGAAGATATTTCTAGAGGCAAAAGGTTCTATTAGGTCTTCTTACATTGACTTGTTCGTATTTATTAAATAGGCCTTATTAACTAATGTCGATCTTTATCACAAGGAAAATATATTATTTTACCTACG
>JASDQU010205953.1:60686-73481 GCA_032191745.1 Picea mariana
CTATCAAAAATAAAATCTTGGATTTGATTAGCTTGGATATGATTCACCATTTGTTTTTATTATTTCATATTCTTCTAATTAATTAAATTTATTAATGGGTTGTGTTATTGTTTTTTATTATTTATATTATTTTTTTAATTTTTTTTTAAAATAGAATAAAATAATAATTTTTTTTTATTTTTTAATTGAAGTGTTTTATATTATTATTTCATATTCTCTTAATAAAGTATTTTTTCATGTGATTCTTTTTAATAAAATATTTTTTTATATCATTCCTTTGAATAATTAATGATGATATAAAAAATAGAAAGAAATAATAAAGGTTATGTTTTTTTAGAATTATTTACAAACTCAAAATTGCAATCTAAATAATGTTGTAAATCAAAATTTCCAATTCTATCAAGTGTAGGTTTGAGGGACTTTTGAATTGATCTAAAATCTCGAAATTACAATCTAAATAATGTATAAATCAAAATCCTTAATTCTATTCATCATTTGATTCAGATAAAGGATTCATACAAAGAGGGAGTTAGACTCTATTTCTCTCTTTCAAAACTTACAATCTTTTCATCAATTTGAAAGTTTTTATAAGAAGTCATCGTTAAAATAGTAAACCAACTTCAAATAAAATTATTTTAATTGTAATATTTTTATGATTCTAATTAACAACATTAATATAAAAACTTCCCTAACTTACTTCTGCATTTCCATTAACCCACTTAAAAGATATACTAGTAAATTAAATTAGATGAATCAACTAATATTTAAAACTTGACATAGTTTTTGCATGAATGCACACATAATCTTTGAGATTTCTTTATCATTTCACCTATCTAATGATATGTGCCATCTTGGGATAATGACGTGGATAATATTTTATATTTTATATAAATTATTTTAAAGGTTAGCATCTCTAACTTTTCCATGTTTACAATAAATTAGTGATTGTAAATTAAATGAAAAACAAGTAATCACTTTAGTAGTAGCTAGCCACGTGAAGTATACCCACTAACTAGCGTTTCACTAAAAAGTCAAACCTCTTGTTTGAAATGATTCAAGGGATAGATGGATGGAAATTATATCCTTATTTTATTTATCAATTATTTTTATGAAATTTTTGGTTTATCAATTATTTTTATGAAAACAAAAAAGTCAAACCTCGTGTTTGAAATGGTTCAAGGGATTGATGGATGGAAATTGTATCCTTATTTTATTTATCAATTATTTTTATAAAATATTTTTGGTTTATCAATTATTTTTATGAATTTTTTTGGTTTAGTGGTAAAATTTATAGTTTCTTATCTTTCTTATTTGGGTTTAATTTTTATAATGGATATGTTGGTCCTTTGTGATAAGGTTAAAAGGGTAGACGTCTCCACGGATAGAGGTCTATTTGGGTGTGCTTCGAGATGACCCTTGCCAAGTCACAAGTGTTTGATATATCTAGCTTATGGATTGTTGGACATACTCTTGGGTTATAGTGACAGCGAACATGATTGATCTTGGGTCGAGTTATCGATTCCCATGATTTAAAAAAGAAAAATTATGTACATTGAATGTCTTTGAAGTTGGATTAATTGATGACAAGTTTAAAGTAAACAAAGAAAATTGAGATATTATAAAGAAGATTATTAATCTCAATTTAAAATATCAAAAACATTTATCATTATAATTTAGTTAAAAAAGAAAAATAATTTTTTAAAATAAGAACGAACTCTCACAATTTCTATAGTGAAAAAAGGCATTGGACATTTCCTTAAATATTGTGCGATGACATAATTTGTCATATTTGTGACACCGGTGGAGGACAAAAAACACTTTTTCCTAAAATGTCCTACATATACCCACATCAAAATCTCACGTTCAAAATATTTGTAACATTATAGACCTTCCTAACCTATCAACTCATCAAAACTATGGAGATTTGGGAAAGCTTATTTCGAGTCTTTTTCAACATAGAAATAAATGTTAAAACAAACCAATTGATTCCTTATCCTTTTTTATTTAAGGTTTGATAAACCACTTGAAGTTTATCATAGTGTACGACAACGACCATCACCACCACCACCACCACCATCATTAATGGGATACCAAGTGTGTAGGAGGGGATATAATGTTTAGGAAAGTATTACACCCATAAATTATTAATGCCAGTGTTCTTGTTAGCATTGTTTTCCAATTTTCCAATATAACCAACTATTGTTAGTTGTAAACTTATGTAGGCATCCTTATATGCTCAGTGGTGACACCTATATTTTGCTAACGATGTGCCTCTTCCAATTTTATATATAGTAGACATTCTCTTGTATTTGAAACACAACATATCTAACAAATCAATTGAATTCTCTCTTGTAGAAGGTTTTTGGGTTTTGTGGTAGTTTATGTTCCTGGGATGTTCTTTTAAACATATTCATGGTATCAAAGCTTTTTGTACAAACCCCTTCTCATTTTTTTGAAATATATTTGCATGTTGTGTGATCTCCATGATCCCATGATCTAGATCAAATCAAAACGAAGAGCCATTGTTTGTGGCACCATGTTTCTAGTTGTGGATCTGGTGCTCTTAGTACAAAAGGGAAGTGAATATTTTATATTGATCTCGCATGTGAGCCTCCTAGCTAATTGTGGCATGATCTCTCTTTTCTATGTGCATTAAGAAGAACACATGCTTGGCATAGTTATCTGAGAACATTCTAGGTGCAGTTCATGGTCTTGATGCATTGACGTGGAGGTATAACTTGTTTTAGATCCTATACAACACATCCCTCTTTCTATATATCTGCAAGTGTGTGAACTCTTGCTTCCGCCCTTGCATGGAGCTGAACTTAACACTATTCTTGAGCACGATTTGTAAGAAGTTATAGCATGTCTTTGGTGCCTTATCAATGAAGTTTGTGAAAAATTGTGTGGTTGGATTTGCATTTTCATGATCTGATTGCATTTACTATGAGATAAGGCTACAACTTTAGTTTGGTGAGATTGGAATTTCGTATTCTCACCAAATACATGGAAAAAAAGTCTTGGAATTGTCACACACCCTTCCTTTCTATACCATTGCATTTTTTTCATTTTGTATTTAAATTTGAAAGGTGGCCAATGACAAACAATTTCTTTTAAGCTCGTTCATGGCTTGCTTTGGCCATAGGAATTTTTTTAAGACGTCTACCACTTATTATAGATTGTGCCACCCCTCCAACCAACACTTGTATCGTTGGTGTTCACCCCCTACACCAATTATGGATCATTTTCTATTGTAGTGGTACCTACATCATCATTGGATGGGCGGAAATAGTCATATCTACAAGTTCAAAGTTTTGATCTACTCATCCACACTCAAATTTACACATCCAGGTATTATGGTTTGAAAAAATATCTCAATTGTTTGATCAATGGTTGTAAACATTTCCTTTAGAGATCTGTTGACACGGGTGAACTCTCCCTTTGTCAAAAGCAGGGGTTACCCCTAGTAAGAAGTCCCAATCAAACCCTTCACCATTTGGAATACGGAACCCATCCACATTCTTGCCTGAAAACAATTTCTAGTTTTGGTTTTACTGGTTGCAGGCCGATCCACTGATGAAGGTTTCCTAAGGTAAAGAAAGAAATGCAACTAATCTAAGATGCATGTGTTCGGACTAAACTAAGGAAACCAAAAACTAGACATAGAACCATCAATGCTCCTTTCGAGGGCTTGAGAAATAGTTCACACAAAGAAAAGACAACAACATCAGTAAACAACTGAAAATTAAAAATATTCTATCATTTGAACAATCATTTACGATTCTATGCCCACAAATTTAGACAAACATTCTCCGAATAACAGAAATAAGAATGTAGCCATCATACATAAGAATAGTCTACAATATGAAGTACATTCTTACACAACATGAGTGTTGAGAAAAAGGTAAAAGAATAGTCCAAAATACGTTCAACATGAGAATCAAAGCCCTCCATAAAATAGCTTGGACAAACCGACTTCTCCTCATTAAACATTCCAGTAATAGTATATCCAAGCCCTAATGAATTCTCCTCAATTTTAGTTAACACCGTACTCCCAAAATAGTTCAAAAAATGTACAATATGCCTAAAGAGAAAAAAATACTCCTTCTTGGATACAATCCCCATATTTGTTAGAGTTCAATGTGACTCTTGGCATTTCGCCTTACCCCATGACCTTTCATTTACCAACATTTTTCCTTATCCTCTCTGTAATGATGAGAGAAAAAGATGAGAATTACATTTCAAATTTGTCTTTTAGCACTAGAGGGCCATCCTAGGTCTCAGCTATAGTGCGCCTATCCCATCATAATGACTGGCTTGGACATTGGGAGATTTGATCATTGTAGGGTTTAGACTCCCTCTTCAGCCATTTGAGTTTGATTCCCTTCGATGCTCCCAACAACTGTGACAATTGATATCGTCCTTAATGCTCTATTGTCCTTGGCTATAGATCGCATTGCGAGGTTGTTGAGTATAACCTCCTCTCAACATTGGTACCTGACACCATATCAACATGCAACAGACAAGTGAACTCAGTGTAATTTCAAAATAAACTATTAAAATCAAGCATTAACACCCCTAGAACTGAAGCATTAACTAACTGAAATTTCACATAAACTTCCCTAAATTCGATCCTTGGTTCCTCATTTTATGATTGAAGTCTTTAGTTCTTGGAGGCTATTGACAAGGTGTAAGGTACCATATGTAATATAATATGTAGAAACAAGAATATTCAACATATATTAATGGAACAAAAAATATTGAGAAGAGCCATACCATAAATAATTCCTTTATTCAAAGAAAACAATGTTCACTTGCGTCTTCGAGGGGAAAATTCCAACATAGTAGATCTCTATTACAATAATTCTCAAGACAAATATCTCTCATGCCTCCTACTCTTATTTATACTAATTCTATCTTCTAAAGAACATTCTAGAGGAAGACATTTCTAGAGGCAAAAGGTTCTATTAGGTCTTCTCACATTGACTTGTTCGTATTTATTAAATAGGCCTTATTAACTAATGTCGACCTTTATCACAAGGAAAATATATTATTTTACCTACGTGAGGGGTTAGGGAGGTTAGGTTCCTAAAATTCCCTCCCCCTTGAAGAAAAACCTTGTCCTCAAGGCTTTAGATGATCCGAAATGGGGGGTGACCTTGTTACCAGCCTTAACTTGGCTATGTGCCACTCCTTAAAGTCTAGGTTCTTAAGACCATTTTACTTGAATTTAGATTTCTTAATAAGGTGGAATTTACGTGTTAACTGGATTGAATCCAAATTGAATTAAACTTGGATATTCAACTTGTTATCTCATGTATCAGTCTTTGATGCATTCAATAATCAATTTGCGGAATGTGGAAATCATCATAAGCACATGAAATAAACAAGCACATAAAAAGAAGGAATATTGACCACTTGATAACGGAGTTCACCCAATGTGGGCTACATCTTCGGGCCTCGCTCCAAAGCTAGATCACTTCATTTTCCTCTTTAAATAAGTGTCTCTCCTTTACAATTGTGAGGGCCACAATATCCTTCTGAAGACAACATCAAGAAGGTGTTCTTTGTGTCAAGAACGGTTTCAATGCATTATAAGTTTCTCTCATAGAATGAGGCACTCTCCATGGATCTGACATGGGAAGGTTCTCACAAACTTTGTGGAAGAAGAGACGAAGAAAGAAAGAAGACTTCTATCATCATGAAGTCACCAAGATATTTAGATCCACTACTTGGATCCAAGCACAATCGTTTCCATGACATCGGTCTCGAAGTTACAAGACATCTTACTACAAACTTGGCCAATTTCCATCATGGGTTAAAATGTGTCTCACGCACTAACTATATCGATTTACGTGCAAGGTTGAAAAGACGAGGTTTGCTGCATTACAAAGGAATTTGCTACCATGTTGCATCCCTCCTTGTTGTTGCAAACCCGTGGAAAAACATACATATGCTGCAAAATATTAAATAAAAATGACACATAAAAATGAGGTTGTTGATCAGATGCTTTGCTACCAAAACGGATGCCACCGTTGGATTTGCATCATCGAATAGCCTAAAATCAATAGTCAAATCGTCTCCATTAGATGTTGGCACCTTCAAGCCTCCTTTGGATCTCTGCCTTGATCTATGTTCAAGCCTCTGCAATAATTGACTGGCTTTATCTTGGTTTCCATGCCCGTATGCCAACCTGGGCACACCCTCCCTGAGTACTGGCATAAACTAGGTTTAAAATTAATTTCATGGGTGAAGATTACAATGAGGGTGGTTAGCCTAACCGGTTGGTGGATATCCAATTAAGTTTTGTGGTTGGGGAGGTCCTGAGTTCAAGCCAATGGGCCTCCCCCTATTGGCTCATTGTTATAACCATTTAACAAAAATATCATATGCTTGTTAAAACCACCATATATATTAACCATTTTACCAACAACTATCCCGTATACAAATACCCATTTAACCATTTAACTATCTGTTGGGTAAACGTTTATGCCAAGTATGGACGGGATGGGTGCACGGTATGCCCACATTTGATGCATGTTTGGTCCTTGGTGGGTACATCGAGTATTTCGTGGGATGTTCTACCAAATTTGGTGGGATCGCCGCCAAATTTGGTGGAGCGAGGGTTAGCTGTCAACCAACCCCTTTTTTTTATTTTGAAATTTTCTCGGCCCAACCCTCATTGGGAATTTTTCAGAGTGCCACGTCGTACCCTATGATTGGGCCATGTGACACCCTGTGAGTGACCTGTCTCTTATCCAGTCACCTACCCAATGGTACCCTGTCAACTACCACATGTCGCAATTGTATGTTTCCAAGTGTCAGATGCTGGTCAGGCCACCTGTGAGATCATCATTTTCCCACATGTCAGCCTGTCAACGATTTGTGTGACTGACTGTTATTGGGACATGTGGCAGCCCCTGAGTGGTGCCATGTGGAGTTACCTAAAGGTGCCATGTGGCACATTTTTACTAGTTCATTTGGTGGCCCAAATTCCAAATCAACATGCCATGTGGCACGCTATCATTGGGCCATGTTAGCATGTTAAAGTCATTTCCAGTATTCCTGCCACGTCTCATACAGACTTCCACGTCACATATATCCTGCCACGTGGCTATACATACTACCACGTGGCACTTCGGGACTGGTCCATGTCGACATCCAAAAAGTCCAAAATCAAGTGAGACGTGGCATGTCCTGGTGTTGCCATGTCATCATGCTAACATCAACATGACACATGTCGTATTATGTCTCATCCTTGCTCTGTTGTACAGATGCTGATGTCGGCAGTACAAATGTTGCCTATTGATTGGGCTTGTTTGAGAAAAACTATGACTAGCCATATCTTTCAATCCATAGCTTCATTTAATGAGCCATTTGCATCATTGGAAAGCTTGCAACACGCTCTTCATCATGGAACCATTTTGGATGAGATTTGGAGACTAAAAAAATTTGGCCTTTCCCATTCTCTGAGGCCACTCTCAGCCTCCTGGAACACTTCTGAGACTTCTGGGTCATTCCTAGATCCTCCTGGATCATTAGATGAGGAAATTGTTGCAGAATGGTGGCCAAATCCCAGGTGGCATCTTCCAGAGTTGTATCTTTCCACTGAACTAACACTTCTTTGATGGTGCACTGACGAAGATGATGCTCGTGCTTGTCCAAGACTACTTGTGGTTGTAACCAAATGGAACATTCTTCATCCAACTCAGGGAGACTGGCTTGATTTTGGCACTTAGTTCCAATCACTTTCTTTAAGAATGAGACATGAAAACATGATGGAGCTTCGAATGACTAGGCAGAGCTAATTGATAGGTCACATACCTCACTCTCTTGAGAATTGTATAAGGACCACAAAATTTGGGAGAAAGTTTCTGGAAATGTTCAACTTTGAGTGAATTCTGCTTATAAGGTTGCAAACAAATAAACACATGGTCCCCTTCAATAAATTGATGTTCATAACGACCTTGATATACTTGTTGCTTCATGCAATTATGAGCCATGGCCAAATTTTCTTTGAGGGTACGGAGAATGGCCTCCCGGACTGAAATATTTTTGTCAACCTCTTGAACTTTTGAGACACCTAACATGTATGAGAGAACCAATAGTGTTTTTTGGCTGTCGACAACTTCAAAAGGAGTCATGCGAGTAGTTGTATGATAAGAGGTGTTGTACCACCATTTACCTAGGGGTAACCATTGAGCCAATTTATTTTGTCTTTCAAATGAAAAACATCACAAATATGTTTCCAAATAGTTGTTGAAAAATTCTGTTTGGCCATCCGTTTGGGGATGATAGGCGGTGCTGAGATGCAATTGGGTTCCCTAGAGCCGGAACAATTCATGTCAAAAATTGTTGGTGAAAGTTGGGTCTCTGTCATAAACAATAGAAAGAGGCATGCCATGAATTTTGAAGATATTATCCATGAAAAGTTGAGCCACTATGGGGGTTGTGAATGGGTGTTGAAGAGAACATAAATGATCATATTTGGAAATATGATCGACTACCACCATGAAAACTGAATTATTTCCTGATTTAGGTAGGCCAACAATGAAATCCATAGAAATATCCCTCCAAATAGCAGGGGGAATGGGAAGTGGTTGGAGTGTGTATGGGGCCTTGAATGTTTCTCCATTTTTACACTAACAAACATCACATTCATCCACAAAGGTGTGGACATCATGTTTCATACCATCCTAGAAAAAAGAACGTTTGAGCCTTTAATAGGTTTTGGTAAACCCTAAATGCCTAGATGTGGGTGAGGCATGAATCTCAGAAAGCAGTATGGATTTAAGTTGCAATGGATTGTTTAAATACAAATAGACTTTGTAGGGTACTCTAGAGAAGCTGGGGAATGGTGGTGCAATTGTTGGATCAATTGAAAAAGTTTGGGGTCTTGCAACCATTCCTGGTGAAAAACTTGGAGCCAGGCTGATACAATGAAGGAGAGGGAAAAGAGGGACCCTTCTTCTTCATACTTCCTAGAAAGAGCGTAAACAAACAAATTTTATTTTCCCTTCTTGTAAATGATCTCATAATCATACCCAAATAGCTTGGTCACCCATATTTGTTGCTCCAGGGATGAAATTCGTTGTTCCAGAAAATACTTGAGGCTCTTATGATCAGTTTTAATTTGGAAGTGTTTCCCCAATAGATAAGGATGCCAGATATCCACAACATGCAAAATAGCCAACATTTTCTTTTCATAATTTGATTGGCCCAAATGTATCTTCAAAAGTTTTTTTCTAGTGAAGGAAAAAGGCTCATCATCTTGCATGAGGGATGCCCAAATTCCTTTCCCTGAAGAATCACATTACAGGACAAAATTATTTGAGAATTCAAGAAGGGCCAGGACATGAATTGTGCACATAACCTCTTTGAAGGCGTGGAAGGATTGATCAGCTTCATGAGTCCAAGTGAAAGCATTCTTTTTAAGGAGAGTAGTGAGAGGTGCTGCAATTTTTCCATAATTTCAAACAAACTTGCGACAATAGTCTGTTAAACCTAGAAAACCATGCAAGATATTAAGAGTTTTAGGGCGAAGAAAATCCTGCATAGCTTGAATTTTTGTAGGATTCAACCATACACCATCCTTTCCGACAATATGACCCAAGTACTTCACTTCTGAGGCTCCAAATGCACATTTAGATTGTTTGAGCAAACGTTGGTGCTGAGAGAGTAGACACATAACTTGATACACATGGATGAGATGGGTGGTCCAAGTTTTAATATAGATGATAATATCATCAAAGAAAATTAATACCCAAACGATGGAGAAAAGGGTGGAAGACATGATTCATGAGAGTTTGGAAAGTGGAGGGAGCATTACACAGGAAAAAAGGAATTACCAAAAACTAATAGCGACCCTCATGAGTTTGAAATAAAGTCTTAGGAATTTCTTCCTCTTCCATACGTATCTGGTGGTAGCCAGAACAGAGATCAATTTTAGTGAAGTACCGAGCACCACTCAATTCATACAAGAGATCATTAATGACATGAATGGGAAATTTGTCTTTGATGGTGAGTTTGTTGAGGGCGCAAAATTTTGGACACATGCACCAACTACCTTCTTTCTTGAGTACCATGACCAAAGGAGAAGAATAGGGGCTAGTACTAGGATAGATAACACCCACTTCAAGCAATTCTTGAAAATGTTTCTCAATTTCATTCTTCTGGGCAAAGTGATGATGATAAGGGTGAGCATTAGGAGGAAGACTGCTCGGGACGAGAGGAATTGAATGATCATGAACACCACGGGGAGGAAGTCCATGGGGAGTGGAAAAACAAATTGGTGTTTGGAGAGGATAGATTGGAGGTCAGGATGCATATAGGGTATCTCAATTGCTTGAAAAGAATGGCATTGGGAAATAATGCATGAATGACCTTTTTTGAGGAGCTTTTCCATTCGATGAGAACTGTTGGAAAATTGGTTGTAATTGATTCTACAAGCCTCTATAAGTAATGGGTATAATTGAAGAAGTCTCCAAAGTGGTCCCCTTATGCCATAGCTTTGAGCATGGCCCTTAAGGGAAGATGCTTGAATAAGTATACAAACATCCCAGAGGTGTGGCCATGAAGCCCGAAGTTGATTGAGGGAAAGAGGTTGAAGAACATTACAAGTACATGCAAAACTCTCATAGATGGATAGTCCTTGCAATGATGTTTCCAACGGTAGGTGGTACGCCGCATGGTTCCTCACGATTGAAGATTTATTCCCTCATGAAGTTGAAATCACTGAAGAATGGGTAAGAATCCCCTAAATAGTTGCAACAAGAAGTTACAAGTCATTAATTAAAGAGTAAAATGGTTATAACAAGAAAGTACAGGTCTACCCTAAAGTTAAGGAAAGAAGTCACCTGGAAAAGTATAAATACACATCAAGGAGCCTCTCATTTGAATACACAAGTTCATTGAATATATATCTCTTAAGTGATCTTTTCGTAGCGAATTTGAGGAAGTGAATCTTAGGAAGCGAAGGAGTAATAAATTATCAGAGTTGTAGATAATGAAGGTTTTCTGAAAAGCATTATTTATCTGACCCCCGCGGGTTAAGGGTATCCAATGAGGCACCCCCGTGGATTGTACGAAACTCGTCCCATAAGGACCTGCATGATGACTGAATTTGTCCAATGGGGCTGAGGTAAAATCAATGAAGATGCTATCTTGTGTTTGTTGAAGATGATATGCACCAGGTTGGTCAGTTGGTCTGTAATAATATGCACTAGGTTTTCTTCATGAGTAAAGGTATGTTTTTATGTGTTTTTGAGACTTGTATCATGGATGGTTTGGCACATGCTTAAGGCATGTTTTGGAGGCATTTTGGTACATGGATGCATAAGGTTGAGGTACATGTATTTGTGAAGTTGATACATGCTTGAGATATACCATTGGTATTGATCTAAAAATGAAGAAGACTTGAATTCTTGAAATTATTTGCAAGTTTAATTTTATGTGTTAAAATGCAAATGGATCAATTTGCAACACAAATTTTATGGAAATTACTCATTCAAGATGCATATAAACAATAGCAATAAATAGTGAACATAAAACACATAACACAACAAATGATAAAGGAGTTCACCCCTCTTGGGCTACATCTCCTGGTCCAGCTTCCAATGGATCTTTTGTATTATTTTATCAAAGTGATCAAAAATGTGATTTACAATGCTCAAAATGCCAAATAGATGGCTCCAATGGCTCCAGAACGTCCAAAACCCCCTAGCTGGGCTTTTTCGGCACCTTGTTTGGCCAAAAATTGAAGAAGATAGGCTTCCTAGAAGTTCCTCTTCAAACTTGCTGTCTCTGGATCGCCAAAATGCACCGTTGTTGGCTCAACCTAGCCCCCATGCACATTTAAGCGTTAAAACTCAACATCGGACGCAACTGCACAAATGGTGTGAACTGTAGGACGGTTATGGGTGCACCTAGCCCCTAACCGCCAAGGCCGAGGTCATGTGGCCCATGTGACCACGCGCAAACACAAATGAGGCTCTGTCCCAAAGGCGAATAGAAAAGGGACAAGTGGCAGGCATTGGTTATTAAACCGTTTGAACCACAATACAAATCCAAATCCATGCACGCGTGCGAACGGTGTAACATATGGTCATATGTTATTGTTTATACGACTGGAGGCTGGGGCTAAGCCCCAGCCTAGGCCCCGCGCCAACCATACACATAAACAAATTCAAATATATTCAAAACCATTTATATAATAAGACTCATATGGTGGCACACTGTTTGGCGGCCCTTCCCAAGTCTTTTCCCCTGCCCGGAGGTCGCAGAGTCGAGTCCTGCCTGTTGCAAAGCTTTTAAACCACCAACCCGGTGACACATGGTGGCCATTTATTGGGCCACGTGTCACCATAAATTATCCACCAAGATGCCACATGTCAGCAACTCATTCATCCACTAAACTACCAACTGTCCACCACTCCGCCCTGCCACGTGTCGTACGGACTTCCACGTCAACATCCGTACGGACTGTACAGTCAGCATCCCTTTTTTTGTCTGTTTGTCGTTTTGAATAGAACGCGATATCTCTCGATCTTGACATCCATTTGAACCCAAACGAGTTGTGTTGGGTTCGTAACGACGAGGCCTACGCTCCCATTTGATTTGAAGTGATTCCGAGCACTTTGAATTTTTGAGCAAAATTTGATCCCTTGGATCACACCTCCACATTGGAAAGCTTTTGGACCTCCAAAAGACTATTTTCAGTCTATATGAAGATGAGGGTATAGCTCCCTCACCTTTCCAACCTCAATCCACTTGGCTTTGCTTGGATTTGTACCTTTA
>JASDQU010205954.1:0-11017 GCA_032191745.1 Picea mariana
CTATTGATCGAAGGAGATCTTGTAGAGAGCAGGTCAGGAGCAGGGGGGAGACATAGATTCCATTGTAGGAGAATAGGTCGTTCTTCAGGAGCACAAGACATGTCTTATGCCAACCACTTGGAAATCATTATAGTTTCTAGAACATTGCTTTATATTCTAGGCCAGATTTCCTCCCAAGGAAGATGTTGTGAATAAAAAATCATGTGGTTTCTTTCTTTCTAGATATGCCAAAGGGTGAGACCCAGAAGAAGCTTCCGGATGCGGTAAAGAATAGGATTTTTGAAGATAGAAGAATTCCAACTAGCTAGCTTGTCAGGGATACTATCCCTCTTTTGGTACGAGGTCTGCATGCTCTGAGCTATCCAATCACATATATGAGATCTATAATGGTTGAGATTAAGAAAATGTTCCATAGTTTCCTCTTGTTGAATACATAGAAGACACATGAAGGGGCCAGTAAAATTTCTTTTCCTGAGATTATCCCAAGTGAGTATACTTCGATGAGCAATCAACCAGAGAAAGGTGTTGACTTTAGGCCAAAGATTTTCTTTCCAAATATGTTCCCAGATTGCATCCCTTGGCATCAAGTGAAAGGAGGCTTTCAGACATAAGCTTCCTTTATGATGAATGTTTTTTTTGAGGAGTGGCCCCATTGGAGTATGTTTGGTCCCTGCTTGATTCTAATTTTTCGCAATGCCATCTCCTCTTTGCATGGTCCCAAATCTATTTCAGCTGCTATGTTGAGCTCTGCATGGGTGCTCTTCTAGTCTAACCATAAGGAAATCGGACTAGAATTTCTCCAGAAGGTTGAAACTTATATTGGTCTATTCAAATTAAGGCTAGCATGAATAGCATTTAGATGGTTTTTCTGACTAAGTGAAAGCATTTGCTGCCATGAGTCCTGTTACCCCCCATTCCTAGGGGCAACTAAGAAGATGATGTCTCAAGATTTGCAGGTTGCAGACATGGATTGACAAGAGCCAGATGAGTAGACAAAGCTACTCCTCTTACCACACATCACCACTGATCGACATCAACAACGTCCACCACACCATTTTGGCCCATAGAGGATGGAATGCCTTGCTTCATGAGGTAACAAGTTCGATCTTGTGGTAAGTGTCATTATAATAATTGAAGCATTTGAACATGTTGCTAAGGGTCCTTTCTTGATTTTGAAAACGTTTGCTTGGAAATTATGCCTTTTGCCTCATTTCACCTTGGTAGTTAACATGTTGTCCTAGTAAGTGGGTCACCCTTGGGAACAGGGTTGAGACACATGACATGCACCAAATCACTGGATGGCAACACACATGGCCTTTGGAGGCCCAACGAATTCCATCATGTGGAAAATCATTTCACTTTGGAGGCTTACATCACCCTTCTAGGGCATGACTAGGTCACCCCTAAAGGGAAAATTACTTTATGTATTTTGTATTTTAAAGTTGTAAAGGAAAATTTGTGAGGTTGGCATCCTCAAATTATGAAAGTGGACAAACTTATGTGGACAAATTGTTTAGAGTGACCTCATATAAATAGAGATCACTCTCATTTCATTTTATCATAACTCCCTTGAGAAATACATACTCATTGGCTGAAATGTTCGCCCTACTTGGGAAAATTGCTCTATCTCTCTCTTGATGCTTTGTGTATGCTTTACTTGTCTATTGGAGGAAAAGGCTAAGGCGTTATCTCTTGATTCTTGTCTCTTTGCAAGTGTAATAGAATATTCTTGATAAATAAGGATTTTTCATGTTATCTCTTGAAATTAGTAAGGAATTTTCCACATATTGTGTTGTTTCTTCTTGTTTCAAGGTTAATTTGTATAAATATTTGGATGAGTATAAAGGATTAAACCCTCCATCAAGATCTATCCTTATTGTCATTGAAAGAGTTATTTTGCAAAGATTGCTACAAGGAGTAAAAGGGCTTACACCCTTGTAGATTTACCTTGCTAGGGATTGTTTGTTCTAGGGAGTAAAAAGGCTTACAACCCTAGAGAAGTAATAAACCCTAGCTCATATACAAGAGACTTCATTAACACAATTGATAAGGCACCAATCTACTTGCATTGGAGATTGTATATTCATTCATTCATAAACATGATTTCTTGAGATATTGCAATTGATCAAGTTGGAATTTATTCTTCATGGTATAAGCTTTCTTGTGCCCTAGGGGCGTCTTGATTGGCCAAGTGATTCTCATTGCTATTATAAATTTATGCTACAACCAATAGGGCTGCAGAAAACTCATATTTATCCCTTTGTTTACTCATTATTCTACCACTAAAATTCACTTGCAAGTTGCCATAATTAATCTACTAGTTATTAGCTATATTTTGGGTGGATTGTTTGCTAATTTTGGTGGCTACAATTTGCTGTTGTAGAAATGTTTTGCTACAGCCATAAGGCTGTTACAAATATTCATGATAACACTAACTGACATCCCTCTAATCACCATCAAAGTCTTATTTGAATCATTGGAAGTTTATCTAGTTATTACTAGCTTTGTTTCCAACATCTTGTACTTGATTTTGATGGTAAAATTTGCAGCTTTTATCATCATTTGTTGTTTATATATATATTTCCACACTGCTGCAATTTGGGACAAGAAAGTTTCTTGTTGAATGCCCTTTGGTTTTGAGGCATCTATTGCTATATATTGTCTTGTTCTCAATAGGGCTAACATTGTTTTCCAGGTACATCATCTTTGGCAACCAATTATCCTCTCACAAGACTATTTCACATGCTACATATCCACATTTGACCTTGACCTATCATATCCTTTCACTTTCCATCTCAATCCCCCTAGGGTCACCTGATATTCCCCCCTTGTGGTGATTTCATCTTCACTAAAGTGAGGGGAGTGTTTATCTAAGGTGACAGTGGGTAAATACTCCCATAGTTGTCACACCTTTGTGGTTTGGGTTGGGATTTTCCCAAGCTACAATCTGTGCGATAACATTTTGGCTTCGTTGCCAGGGATGATTTTGAATCCTTTTTCGATCCCTAACGACACTTTGGCAACCTTTGATCCTAGATCCCTCACCTCTATCTTGCCTAGCAACTCCACTTGAGTGAAGTTCCCTTGTAATTTTTTATGAGCATTAATCCCATCTGGTGACTCCATTGAAGTGACATCCTAGAGAATGGAAGCATGGATCTATGGCGCTTTCATGAAGCATACAAGGCCTTGGATGTTGAGGTTATTTATTGGTATCCAAACAAATGTCTGATAAGTTAGTTAGATGTCATCCCAAAGTTTGACGATGATCCATTTCCGGTTGTTGCACACATTGTTGAGTTTACTAGATACATTGTCCATGTAGGTGTACAACATGAATATGTGCTTGCGGTTGTTTTTGTTGTCCTTGGGAAAGGAACAAAGGGATTGGATCAAATATTCTTCCCGGACAAAAAAGTATATCTTCTTCAACGATCCTCATCAGAGAATTCCTTAAGCATTGGGGACCAAAATCTCAAAATTTTGAAGATACAATTCAGGACTTGGAGGATGCATTTTTTAGAGAAGTTTTTGACCTTGATCCTATTGGGGATTTAAGAGAAACAATTCTTCTATAATTTGTTGAAACAGCAATTGGGAAACAAAAATTTGATGATAGTGATGAAGAAAGTTTCAAGGCTCTCAAGGAAAACATAGAAGAAGACAATGAGTTTTGTGAACAATTGCTTGAGCACTGCCATGATAAAGACTTATTGGTCGAATTTTGCATGCAAATAGGAGAAGAGTACAACACTATCCTTTGAAATTATGAGAGGGATCCTACCTGATACGTAGCATGGGATCTTTCCCTTGCTTATTTCAAATTGAAGTCACTATGTGATGTTGTGACAAAGAAATATGGTCACTGGAAAATCCTTCCAACCCAGGATCGATCATTCTTGATGCCTGAATAAGTCTTGAAACTCATTGACGATCAAACTCATGATGATGAATATTTTCTTAGAGAGTAGGTCCACGAGGAAAGTTGCCAAGAAGAAGAAGTTTCCGATGAAGTGCAACATTTCGAGGACCAGGATGAGACATCAATATTCTTTCTCCCGCTTGATGAAGATGAAGTTTTCCTGCCTCACATTCCTCCTGGAGTGATTAGTAAAAATCTTATCAAGAGGTGTATCAACCCCTTAAAGAGAAGCAAAAATTACTTCATGATTCTATTAAGGACAATGAAGGTTTTATTGAAGAACGAGAGCGTGAAGAGGTGAGTCATCAAGAAGAAGAACATGAGTTACCTCATGAACGCTTTGATGACTCAATCCACGAAGAGGCTTCTCATGAAAATGAAGTGATTGGGTTTTCCTTTCCATGCAAAGACATCTAGGCCTCCATTCCTCTTGCACATCAAGAAGAAGAAACCATTGATGGTAGGATCTCTAATAAACAAGGATGTCAGGTATTTGAAGAAGGTCCTACTAATTTTCTAGCACAAGATCTTGCTAAGATGTGTCATAGAGTGAATTCCTTGTGTTCCATGGTCACAGAAAGGTACGACTTCAATGACGAAGAATCCGTTGGTGACCCTGTTGAAGCCGATCAAGCTTTTGTGCTCCTTGCACGCGAAGACAAGGAAATGGTTAGTTGCAGTCATACAGATGAACTAATGAAGAAACCCTTGAATTCAATTGGTGAATATATATATGACTTTGTATGTGTAGGGGGACATAGATGGGAGGTTGGTTTCTCTAGTTTTGATGGAGATACCATTTATGACAATGAGGGTGGATTTCAAGTGAAGAATGATAAGTTGTTTCCTTCAGAATGCTTGTCTACATGCATGTATTATTCAGATGTTTGGCAACATGATGATGATATGGTCACAGATTTGTTTTAGCCACCCAAGGATGATTCATTGTAGTATGCCTATGTGGATTTCCAACCTTTCCTTGGGGGTTATCCTTTTGAAAACTCACAACAATCACCTGATTAATATTCTCAATCAATTTTGTGGTCGAATTTTGATGAATATAAGGACCTGGTTAGCCCAGAAAAATCAGAGACTCACATTATCGAGGAGCAGCATTTGCATCCTGGGGATTTTTACAAAGATATGCAGATGAAAAGGAAACAATTTTTCAGTAGTAGGAGGATTTATTTCTACGGACATGAGGTTGTCCCTTACCTTTTATCTTCTTCTTGGGGAAGCCATTATTTTTTCTTCCGATCTCTCATCTCCTCTCAGTCTTCAACAAGCAATGGTATTTTGAGTGAGGATGAAGATGAAAGGTCATCTATATGAGGTATTCCTATTATGATATGGATCAATCAGGCTTGTGGCTATTCCTTCCAACATGATTTTCTATCTCCCACCCATCTCCGTGAGTTGCTTTCTATGATTGGTTGCATGCCTATTTATGCTCATCATTATTTTGTGCTCGAATTATCTTTGTTGTATTACATGATTAAGTACAGGTGGAGATACCTTGATGAGATGTTGAGCAGGTGGTTGCATTGGTTGTGTAATTTCACCTGACATCACCAAGCCCTTCATTTCTTTGGG
Source organism: Picea mariana (assembly GCA_032191745.1). Lineage (NCBI taxonomy): Eukaryota > Viridiplantae > Streptophyta > Pinopsida > Pinales > Pinaceae > Picea > Picea mariana. The sequence goes on from JASDQU010205954.1 coordinate 5,516, forward strand.
CCATGAGCCCAGGTAAGTAGGTAGGTCATTTGCTTTCTTGCATTTGCACTTGTGTGTTCATGGTAGTCTAGTTGCATTTATTTAGATTTGCATGCCCATATTTCATTTACATATTGCTTCATTTGCATTTATTCATTTTTTCTTTACTACATTTGCTTAATCATATCATATGTTAGTTAGAAGCTTTTGAAAAAATTGCAAAAATTTCTTTTAAAATAGTTGTCAATTTTTAAATTTTTTATCATATGAATAAAGGGGTGAGTGCGCCACCTTCGATATCCTCCTCTTACCACACATCACCATTGATCGACAAAAACATCGTCCACCACACCAACTTGGCCCATAGAGGACAACATGTCTTGCTTCATGAGGTAAAAATTCTAGTCTCGTGGTAAGTGTCATTTTAATAATTAAAGCATTTGAACATGTTTTTAAGGGTCCTTTCTTGATTTTGAAAATGTTTGCTTGGAAATTATGCCTTTTGCCTCATTTCACCTAGGTGGTTGACATGTTGTCCTAGTAAGTGGGTCACCCTAGAGAACATGGTTGCTAATAGGAGGTCTCCTTGAAGGTTCATCGTACCATTCTCACATATACTCATCACTTTCTGTACTTCTCCCTTTCATTTCCTCATCTTTTGGGTTTTCGAGCATATTGACCCAAGAAGGGCTTGTACCTCATTTCATGGGAAGAAGGGGATAAAGGCCTAGAGGGTTGTAGCTGGAAAAAGATAAAATCCAATAAATTATCATCCAGATGCTCGCCCTAAGGTCCTGAGAGCAATGAAATGCTTCTCCACAAAGTTCAAGGACTTGTAAAATAAAACACATAACTAAATGTCCTGCTTGTTGAGGGAATTGATTTGCAATGTATTTTACTTTCCCTGCACATGACACTCAATGTGTTCCTAACTTCAAGTGGCATTGTGGTACTCTTTACTTTCCCTTGCATATAATACTCAATGTTCGTACCTTAATCAATTAATGGCAAATAAAGGGCTTGGAATAAAGTTGCATTGAAAATGAGGATGCAACACACCCTCTACAAAGGCACCCATAAATGAGACAATATGAGCCCTTTTATGTCAAGAAACCCCATGCCCAAAATTCACACCCCCATCCACATCATACTCTTTTACATGACTTAGAGAGGGTCTTCTTGGGAAACACTCCTTGACTTGGGGAATGATTTACCCAATAGGGCACCCTGACAACCCTCCCATACTTAAATTTGGAAAGTTGTATAAGGTCTTTGAGCATATGTTTATTTTGAAAAGGGGGTATTTGATGCACATGCTTAGGTGGTTCTTTTATTAGATATGGCTTACTTGGCATGATACTTTTGACTTGCTAACCTTTGGAGGGCATACTTGTTTGTCTTTGCAAGGCCTTGCTAGGTGAAAGCTTGTTCATGGAGGCACAAGGTCATTTGGACCTTCATAGGGAAATGAATCCCACATGTTGGATGATGCAACCCCTCTCATTGGACACATGGGAGGATGAAAATTTCCTTTGGAGGTACTTGGACACGATGAGATGATCACATTGTGGCCCCTTGCACCTTAACATTGGCCTTTGGAGGCCTAAAATGTCGCCTTATATTCCCTAGACGTCACATGGAGGTTAGGGTTTTTGATGGGGTTCCATGGTTTGATAGTGATGTGATGTGGTTTTATGGAGAGAGAGACACATGGTATGCACCAGAGAACTTGATGACAACACACATGGCCTTTGGAGGCCCAACGAATTCCATGATGAGGAAAATCGTTTCACTTTGCAGGCTTACATCACACTTATAGGGCATGACGTCACCCCTAAAGGGGAAATTACTTTATGTAATAAGTTTTCTCTATTATTCCCCCCACACCCACCCTCATATATGAGGGTGGGGGTGGAGGGAATAATAGAGAAAACTCATAATATAAGGGTGGTGGGAATAATAGAGAAAACACATTTTGTATTTTAAAGTTATAAAGGAAAATTTGTGAGGTCGGCCTCCTCAAATTATAAAAGTGGAAAAACTTGTGTGGAAAATTTGTTTAGAGTGATCTCATATAAATAGAGATCACTCTCATTTAATTTTATCATAACTCTCTTGAGAATTACATACTCATTGGGTGAAATTGTTATGACCCAACACCTTAAAAATGATAAGAAATCAATAAAATTCAGTCTACTCTGAGGGGGAAACCTCCTTTACAATATATAAATTTTAGAACACAATATGAGATGAGATAAGATGATCCTAATACTAGATATCCTTGATATATATATATAGGAGACAAAGGGTTACAATTATAATGAAAGGGTGCAAAGAAGGGTTCTAGCCGACCTACTAGAAATGTAATAATTCAATATCTAGGGCATAATAATGGGTTTTATACATATCATGGGGCTTTGTCTAGGTATTAACATGCCCGTCCCCTTCAAACAAGTGTTTTCCTCAACACTTGTATAACCACTGATGCTTCTACATGAAGAAATCATCTTCCCATGTTGCCTCTTCCACTAGTAGGTTCTTCCATTTGACGAGGTACTTTGTATTTGCTCGATTTCTCAACTGCTTAATTCTCATTTCAAGGATTGTTTATGGCTCTAGTATGATTTTCCATTCTTCATTGAGATCTGGTAAAATTGTTTGGACCAGGATCTTGTTGCTGATGACCTTCTTTAGGCAAGAAACATGGAATACTGGATGTACACGTGAAGATGGAGGCAACTCCAATTTGTAATCCATACTTCCAATCCTTTATAAAACCTTATAGGAGCCATAATATTTGGGTGCTAGTTTATTGTCCTTCTTTTTTTGCTTGAGGGACATTTGTTTGTATGGTTGTAGCCTTAGAAATACCCAATCCCCCACCTTAAATTCCCTTTTCCTGCGATGTTGATCTTCTTGTTGTTTCATCCTATTTTGTGCCATAACCAAGTTGTCCTTCAACAATTTTAGGACCTCTTGTTGGTTCCCTATGTGGTCCTCCACTGCTTGAACCTTTGTATTCCTTTTCAAGAGTGATGTTCTGGATGGAGGGTGATATCCATAAAGTGCCATAAATGGGGACATTTTGTATGAAGTATGGAAGGATGTGTTGTATCACCATTCTGCTAAGGCAACCATTTGACCCATTGTGTCTGTTTATCGGATGCAAAGCAACAAAGATATTTGTCTAGACATTTATTCACAATCTCAGTTTTCCCATCAGATTGAGGGTGCTAAGATGAACTATGAGCCAATTGAGTACCAAAACAAGAAAATAATTCAATCCAAAAATTTCCTATGAAAATTGGGTCTCTGTCACTTACAATAATCTTGGGGACACCATGTAGTTTTTGAATTGTTCCCATGAATGTTGTTGCTATTGTGCTTGCTTTAAAAGAATGAGAAATAGAGAAAAAAATGGGCATACTTTGTTATTCGATCCACTACTACCATGATGGCAGTCTTTCCTTATGATTTTGGTAAACCTGTAATAAAATCCATGGAAACTTCTTCCCAACGTTGGCTTCGTATAGCTAATGGTTGTAGGATACCTGGAGTCTTGATTGTCTCTCCCTTATTCTGTTGACAAACCAGACATTCCAACACAAACCTTTGAACATCATTTTTAAGACCTTCCCACAAAAATTCCTTCTTGACCCTGTGCTATGTTTTCAAGAATCTTGAATGTCCCCCTATAGGAGAAGTGTGCAATTCCAGAAGGATTTTTTGTTTGAGTTGGGAATTCTTACATAAGTATAGGTGATCATGATACCATAGCAAATTATTCTTCCATATAAACTTTTCTACTAAACTGGGGTCTTCATGTAGTTTTTGAATGATCTTGCATACCTCTTGATCTTGATTCCATTCTATCCTTGCTTCTTCCGCCCAATTCGATTGCAACATAGAAATATCACATAGTGAACCTTTTGTTTCTTCTTCTTTCCTAGAAACGACATCTGCCACAACATTATATTTTCCTTTTTTGTATATAATTTCAAAGTCATAACCCAACATCTTTGTAACCCATTTTTGTTTCTCTTCTGAAGATAATCATTGCTCCAAAAAGTACTTCACACTGTCATGATATGTTCTTACCTTGAAGTGTCTCCCTATTAGGTAGGGGCGCCATTTATGTACTACATGTAGTATGGCCAACATTTCTTTTTCATAAATGGGTTTGACTAAGTTTTTTCCTTTAAGTTGTTTGCTTTCAAAGGCAAGGGGCCTTCCTTCCTGCATTAAAATTGCACCAATTCCATGGCATGAGGCATCACACTCCACAATAAAAAAAATTGTGATGTCAAGTGTGGTCAAGACAGGGGTTGTACACATAGCCTCCTTAAGTTTTTCAAAAGCTTTGGTTGCTTCTTCTGCCCAAGAAAATGCTTCTTTTTTTAATAATGTTGTTAGAGGTGCTCTTATTTGACCATAGTTCTTGACAAACTTGCAGTAATAGCCTGTCAATCCTAAGAATCCTTTAAGTTTCTTCAAGGTTTTGGGAATTAGTCATTCCCTTATAGCTTTAATTTTGTTAGGGTCCACTTTTACACCTTCATGAGATACAATATGACCCAAATATTCCACTTCTTGAACCCCAAAGGAACACTTGGAAGGCTTTGCATAAAGTTGTTGCTCTTCCAATAGTTGTAATACTCTGTCAACATGTTGTACATGCTCTTCCCAAGATTTGTTGTAGATTAGTATGCTATCAAAAAATACTAACACAAAATTTCTAAGGAAGGGCTTGAAAATGGAATTCATCAAGCTTTGAAATGTTGAGGGTGCATTAGTCAGTCCAAATGGCATAACCAAAAATTCATAATGACCTCCATGTGTTATAAAAGATGTTTTAGGAATGTCTTCATGTCTCATTCTGATTTGATGATATCCCAAACGAAGATCCAACTTAGTAAAGAATTTTGCTCCATGTAATTAATCTAATAATTCATCAATGACAGGGATAGGAAACTTATCTTTGATGGTCATTTTGTTGAGTTGTCTATAATCTGGAAACATATGCCATGAGCCATCCTTTTTTGTAACCAACACCACTGGTGAAGAGAAAGAACTTTGGCTATGTTGAATGATGCCAGCCTCTAACATTTCCTGGATCATGCATTCAATCTCACTCTTCTGTGCATATGGATACCTGTAAGGCCTAATGTTAGGTGGTACACTTCCTGGCTGCAAATGAATAGCATGGTCATGGTCTCAAGTAGGTGGAAGACCCTTAGGCATTTCACTGAATACCTTGGAATGATTGTTGATAATTATTTGGAGATCTGGTGGAGCCAGGGCTATAGACGTTTGAACATCAAGTGAGCACAATTGTGCAATTACACCCTGGTGTCTTTTTTTTATTAATTTTCCATGCTATTAGAGATTATCACTTTAGAGGGTTTCCCTTGGATACCGCTACGCTCAATTTCCTTGCCATTTGAGGAAAATCTCATAAAAATATTTTGAAAATCAAAGGCCATTATTCCCACTGATTACAACCATTGGACCCCTAATACAACA